>JANRMR010031005.1:0-14921 GCA_025434825.1 Bergia sp. 'catenularis' | reverse complement strand
TACTACTACTACTACTACTACTACTACTACTACTACTACAGTACTGACATAGTACTACTACTGTTATTATTTCTACTACCACTACTAACTACTACTACTTACTACTACTACGACTTACTACAACTATTACTACTACTACAAATAATAGTAATAATAGTAAAAACAATTTTAAAAATATAAATAATGATATATAACAATCATAATAATAACTGTAATTATGACCACCATAGTTTTTAAGTGGATAGCAATTGATTGGATTAATTTGGGGAAGATTCACGTTGAAGCTTTCCTGATCAGCTTCTAGTATTTTGAACCAAAGTGTGTTAGAAAGTTTAAAGCAATATTAAGATATTTGACAGCACAATGAAATTTATTTTAGACATTCAGCAATGGCATGATATGGCTTTCAGCCATAATAACATTGACTTTATTTCATCCCATACTGAGTGTTATCACAGTTAGTACTAGTAAGTACTTCTTTATTTAATGTACTGACTTGACAAAAGCTGGTTTAGAAAAAGGCCATCTTCATTCGAGTAAGTGGTTTGTTCAATCTCGTTCCCAGGGCTTTTCCCTAGCAAAATGGAAAAGCCCTGGGAACGAGGTTGTGATTTGTTACGTTTAATGCGATATCTAAAACCTCGCAATTTTATGGCGAACCTTTTTTTTGAGTAATTTCGTCTTTCGTCATGTTTTACTGTACAGTTGACCACTGTGGCATTAAAAGAGGAAGGTGCACCTCGTGTCCTTGCTTGTCATACCAAGAAAAGAAGGGTTCCAACTGCTGCGGGAGATGTTCCTGCCCCTCGTCACGTCACGTGAGTGAACAATTTCGGCTATACACTTATTTGGTATTTTTAGAGCGGTTTTTATTTGACCTTGAAACGAAATCGGGCAAACCGAACGTGGACCGATTTTCCAGAGTCCTGATTGGTTCTCCGATCACTCGGCCAACGCGTGTGCCATCTTAATGGATTTTGAAACATTTGTGGATTTGTTTTTATTTTGATCTGTCTGGCAAAAGGAATCTGCATACAGCTAACAAAGTTTCGTTTCAATATACTATGATCAAACAGCTACAGTTTGCAAGTCCTTTGTAACTGGATAAACGAACAGTTTTACTAAAAATCGTTAAAGTGTTGCTGTTTTAATATTTCCTAACATTGGCAGATGAAACAAAAAGTAAATATGTAGCGAACGAGTTAAACGAAAATCGCTCTAAGAGTGTACTTGATAAATATACACTTGTGCATCATCGTACATTTGTCAATGTTAAGGCCCAGGGGGATGGGGAAGGGGACCCTAAATCGATAGTTTGACAAGAAAAAGGATTAAGTTTCAGAATTTCAGTTGGCCTCTCATGGAGGCTTGTTTTTACAGAAATTTGCCTCTCAAAAGCATTGTTTCCAGCCAGGAACATTATTTTCGTTTACGTGTGAAATGGTCTTTTTGAAGTATTTTACACATACTGAGAAAAGTAAATTTAAAAACAAAATACACCGCCACCGTCTTGATTTAAAGATTATAATATAGTTTAATTTTTATAAAGATGAAGATTTAATTTTCGTCATTCAAATGGTAGGAAAGAGGCAGTGGTTGCCTTGGTAGTGCTGATTGCACCTGCGAGGAATATGCAGCAGTTCCAGACACAAGTGACTGTTATAGCTGTGGCCATTCAATAACATACCACAAAGGACTGGATCACAAACTCATAACTGGTATGTAAATTAGTGTAAAGACGATACTGCATTAGTCTATTTCGGATTTTAAACCTTCTCTTACTATTTATTTGTACGAGTACACTGTAGTTATTTTTGTGCTGCAAATTTCATAAATGGAAAACCCGTTTGATAAACTAGTGTGTTCTTGAACAAAAATCGATAAATATATAACCCTTTAATTTTTTGTTGATATCAATACATTTACATTTATTATAAAATCAGTACACACAATTTAGTTTTAGTTTTTCCTACTTTAAGCTGTTTTGATCGAATGTAAAATGTAATACAAGACCAAAACGTCTGCACAAACTTATAAAGTGAAAACGAGTAATGAATGTATTGATTAAACAACATTGGCGAATTATCTTCTAATAATCTTTACTAATCGGCTTTTTGCACTTTAAAGTCACGAAACTTAACATATTTTTAAGCTTTTTTAATTGCGCATATTATTTTCGTAAAAGTTATCTTTTATATCTGGTTTGAAAGGACACAACGAACATTGTAAAAGCAAAACAAATTACTCAAAATCCAGCTGAAGAATTGTTTTATATGTACTTTTTCTGTCACTGCTTTTTGACAAGAAAATAGGTTTGAATCGTATTTTTACTGATACCGCGATAGACTCAGATGAAACGACTAATGTAATTTGTAATTTATTTTATTATTGTTCAATGATTTAGGGGTTTTTTTTAACGTGAGATACGCCTATTTAAACATTTTCTTGGTTTTTGTGAATCCGGCTCGAACTTTTTATTAGTGATTTTTCTGTGTTATGTATTCTTAACCTTTTCAGGTTCTAAAACAACTGGAGAATTTGATACAGATAAGATCTTGCAGCTAGGAACGAGTATCTACCCTGATAGCATACCCGAAAGTGGTAAGATTACACACATGGGAAAGAATACTTGAGTTCCAATGAATTATGTAATAGGATGATTATTGAATAATAACAACAACAACAATGTTTATTTACACTCAAGAGTTACGGAAGTGATAGTAACTATGAAAGGATTTACAATTTATGGATAATAACTTTGGAAGGATTTACAATTGATGGAAGAATTTAAAATTAATAAATGGTTAGAATGGTCTGTCGGTATATCTTCTGCCCTCTTCTATAGACCTTTATCCAATCTAGGTAACTGATGTAAACATAACCTAAATTTTCCACTGGTTTATTTCCCACTTTCACCCTCTTATTTTTCCAGGTTCCCACCTTACGAAGTACTGCTTTCTAGAAGAGGCAATCGAGCTTATTTTGTTTTGTTTAAAGTATAGTTTTCTTTTGAGCATATCAGTTCACAATTATTGCTTGATACTTCGCACTCAGTTTTCCATGTTTATGAATAACTAAGAATTATAGTTAATGATCAGAAGTTGTTTAATAAGCAGCTGATTTGGGGTTGAAAGCATATTATCTGGAAGACGCTCGGACGCTTTGTTCAGTTATGCAACTTTCGATATTTTCAAAGCACATATCCATCCTTTGTGACTACGTATTGATATTTGTAACAAAAATATCGGTCTCAAGATTTTTTTCATTCATAACACTCTTCTAAGTGTTGCTGTTCACTGCCTTGATCTAACAATAACGCACGTAGGATCTTCTTTATCTTCAGATCGATGTTATTGCAGTTAGATTTAACTTTTAATTGTTATTTAGTGTAACAATCCGTAATGTAGTTATAATTGTTAAAGATAAAATATCTGGTTATTGTCTGTATTGTTTTTTGAAATTTTTTAGGTCATATTCAAAGCTTTTCTGTTGGTTTTTAATAAAATGAAAATGAATAACTAGTGCCGAGAGGCCAGCCCTTCCGGCAGCCTCAGGTTTTCTTGGACGTTTTTGGCGTTGTAATCGATCAGACTGGGCTTTTTTGGGGTTCCTAAGACTGGGGGGGGGGGAGCTGAAAGTGCCCGTGGCTGTAGTATCTATTAAAGCCATTGCAGTGATATTTGGACAACATATAATTAGTCGCAAGCTCGTTTATTTGCGCCTATGCAAGTATGATTGTGACGTCGCATGACGTCATAATGACGTCATAATGATGCAAAAAAAAAAAGCGAAAAAAACATATTTACAAAAAAAGTACCACAAAACTGCTTAGATATTTTGCTTCAAACTATACTCAATAGCAATCACCAATGATGCAAAGTGTTCTAATACACAAGCGGTTGATGCTGACTTGATTTGGAGTTTGTTCTCTTGTATTAACCCTATTCAAACTGGGCTTTTTGGGGGCCGCGGCCCATAACGTCAACACTATCAAAGGTATTAAAACTAAATTTGCCATGCTAAAACCTTAAGTGAAAAGTAATTTTATGATGTATTGTTTTGTCAGCTATGACGTCATATGACGTCATAAATCCGCCATCTTGAACTTGTCTGGCGGCCATCTTGGATATTTTGATGACGTCAAAAAGTGTCCCAATTGATGTAAAAATTATTAAAAATATGTTGCGATTAATTGCAAAATCCATAAAACGGAAGCACACAAGATGAGGAAAATTGAAATAACCAAAGAAAATTGCGAAAATAGAACAAAAAACAGTTGACCTGTCGTTCAAAAATGGGTTGCTATGGAAACGGGGTATTACGTAACCACAAGTTTGACACACCAAAATGTTCTGCGATAAATTTTAGAAAAAGTCACAAAATCCTTGCCCTGTACATCAAATGGTTCTTTCGCTAGAAAGGTTGAAATTTGGCGCGGGCACTTTCAGCCCCCCCTCCCCCAGTCTGAATAGGGTTCATTTTGTTCAATTAGAGTTTGGTTGGTCATTTAGTTTGTAAAAACCGCCATTGAAAAAAAAAACCGAACCAAGACCCGAACAAAGCAAATGATACGTTTCCGTACGGTAACTTGACTTGAATCTTGGGAGTTGTTTTCGACATCTTCTCGGTGTTTAAATCTGGAAAGAGTTTTACTTTCGAAGTTAGGCAAGTCATCTTCATCGTCACTGCAGTCGTCGTAATTATGGATTTGAACACTGTGTAGTTAAATGGTATTCTTGGTCATTTTGCTTTAATTGGCTGCGTAGCAAAACAAAACAAACACAGCTGCGAGAGAAGTGCAGAACTAATTCTGTGGCCGTAGCGTAAGCAACGAACGTCAAGTTGACTTGTTACAGCACGTGAAATTACTCTGTGATATAATAACCCAATATAATTACTCTACAATCTAATAAATCTCCGATGAATACAGCAAACAAAGAACTGTGATCTTTGACGTTTTCTCTTCAATGTATTTCAGATAATGCTATAACTGTATAATGATACAAAAAATGCTCATTATCTGGACTGACCCCATTTCAACGCAAAAGCTCTTAAAACCTTTTTCAATGAATTTTTTATTTCAGGGGACGTGTATAAGGTGCGCACATTCGATGTTGACCATAATCGCTGGCAGCAATTAGGCTTCATCTCATTATTCCAGGAAGATAACAAACCATTTTCATCTGGTGGAATGCGCAATGCATTCCGTGCAAAGGTGACAGTGGGTAACGAAAATCCTCATTTACAACATCTGCCTGTTGGATCGAAAGTTATTTTAAAGGATTACCTCGATGGCGTGGTCAAACATGCTACAGAAAAAGGACGTGATTTATACAAAATGGCGTGTAAGGTAATACTCAAACTGCTTACCAAATTTCAATCAAGCGAAGATATGTGTTCCTCCAATAATTGGGATATAATAATTTACAAAATAAAATTGTGGTTTGAAAGTGAAAGAGGTAGAGAGGAAGAGAACATTCATATTCATGTTTGCTGTTGCCACGCAACAACAATGCGTGTGGTTCGATCTAAGAAAAGTTTGATATATTGTGAACACCAGCTATATTTATCGTCATGACCCTAAGATTTTTTGCTAAATATATTAATTTGATAAGATAACGATCGTTTGAGAGGGATAAGATTGAAACTGGCGATTGATACTTCGATTACGGTAGAATACGAGGAGAATACGAGTTGGGACTGGTGATCAAACTAGCAATTGGCAATGGGAAAAGAGTTAACTATTTATATTGCAAAAATATAACAAGAGTTCTCAAAATACATACAGACAAGAATGAATACAAATTCATTCATGACTCTCTTTGAGCAGCAAGGTGTGTTTCCATTTTGATTTTGTTGTTGTGTGCGATATCGGTTCTAAGTAAGCTCGATATCGCGAGTTCGTTTGACTTTCCTTGTCAAGTTTGATCGTGAATTATGCTAGAACAGCAATCGATTATCGAGAATGTTGCTATTATCGCAATTCATTGCGGTTCCTGACTTTTGTGGTGATGATTTTTCATATCTCGTTCGTAATCCCGCGGTCCTTTGGGGAACGTCAAAGAAACATGCGTTTTGCCAATTTCTTCAACTGAGGACACGCAACGAGCTCGTCAAAACATTCAACGGAATCACAGATAGCAAAATTTGTAATTAATGCAGCACCGAAAACAAAATTAGTAATTATTGTGGTACGATATGGCAACAAATTTGAAAAATTATTTCCCGGCCATGCGACGGATAGCAGAGTTTCAGTAAGCCAGATATTATGCAGCATGCCACCAGCCAATCAAATACATAAAAAAAACTCAAATATTAAGCGCCCACGTTTCTGTGAACAGCGGATAACTCCGTGAACAAAATACAGCTTTTGTCCGTGTTGAAGACGTCATGTTGATAATGGAATCGAATAGGTAACAGCTCAGATACTTGTTTTTACAAGTTGATTTACACTCAGAAACGGAGAGTAACTCGCGTGATGTCTGAATGCATGTATCATGTTTACAAGTATTCGATAGCATTCACTGAAAGAAAAAAAACAACTGAATTTACTTTACTTTGCTTCTCTGATACTTCAGGAATGAGCTTCACTATCTCATTGCTACCATCTGTTTGATTAAACAAACGTAATTCGACCAACAAAATGCAAATATGCTCTGCATGATGTTATGCTTTGTGTAGCAGCAATACATTTAACTGAATGCTTATTTTTTTTTAAACTCTCTAGGATGTACAAACGCAAATGGTTGTCAGCCACTTAACTAAGCAATTTGAGCGAAGTACGAAAGGAGTTTTAAAAGATACACCAAAGTAAGTGTGGAAAATACTTCAAATGTTTTTACTGATCATGATTTACAATATCTTTAAAATTACTTTGGCCTAGATTCATGGCAGTGAAAGCTATGTGCTCGGGGATAATACAGTTCTCACTATGAAGAATTGCAAAGAATAATTAAATCCTTCTTATTTCCATGCATGCTGTTATTTACAACATTCAATAGTAAATGTAATACTAAAAGAAAGCCTTTTCTCAAGCCTAAAGTAGCAAGTCAGACGTTTATGAAACCAAATAAAGTAAAATTTTCTTAATACCTTAGTAAGCACAGTTCGCTAAAGTCAGCTAACTTTCCTCTAACGATATATTTCCGTTCCACTGCCACTTACTTTTAAGCGTTATACCATGCTTCATCTTGGAAAACAAAGGTAAGACTCTTATGATGGAACAAGCTATAGATGGAAAATTCACAAAATACATTGTCAACGATGGTACAGCAACCTCAGATGGAACTTCCACAGCCAATGGAAACATCTGTCTTGCCTTTTCCCATTGGTCGTTTCATTTTACTCAAGGCAAAGTGCTGCTCACTGACTTACAAGGTGAGACTATTTTTTTTCAATTCATCAATTTCTGATAATATCTAATGTTTTATTGAAATCGTTATCGATTTTATTTCTAAGAAATATTTTAGCTGTATTTTCTTTTTCTCAGTTACAGTTTCATTCGTTTTCAAGTCAGATACAATCTCAATATTTTAATAAATTTCTTAGATTTACCAGTTATTAAAAATGAATTCCGGTTTTCAAAATAGCTGCCTTTGGATTATATGAGGTTTTCTTAAAAACTTCTAATGCGAAAACAATATTCTATTCATCTGGGGTTCCCCGCCCCTCTTTGCCATTTTTAAAGACTGGTAACTTATGTATAATATATTGACGTTTCATAAGATGGAACTGAATATTTATAGAAGTTATATTATTATAATATATTAATATAGAACGTTTAAAGCGTGCTAATTCCAGGTGACACGAAATTATAGCGTAATATCTACAGATAGTTAATTACACATACATAGAGAGCAGCAGAAACGCTGGACGAAGCAAGAAGCACGTAAAAGTACATCTTATTATGTGCCTTTGCATTGTACTCACATAACTAGAATCACTGAATTTGTTTCTCGGATGATATAGAGAGAATTATAATAATAATAATAATAATAATAATAATAATATTTATTATCTATATTGCGCATTTTTACATGTGTAAATGATCAAATGCGCATAACAGTGATAATTTTTAAAAAAGATCTAGTAACAATGTTTCTAAGCTATCTATTAATGAATTATAAGCACTATTAAACTAATGTAAAATACTAAAAGCTAATTTAAAATAATGTGTTTTTAGCTTCCTCTTAAATGTGTCTAGCTTCTGAGAGACTTTAATATCATCAGGCAATTTGTTCCATATTTTGGGAGCCGCTGCTCTGAAAGATCTGTCGCCCAAGGTTCGTTTGAACTTGCCCGATGCATCGCACAACACGATCCCCTTGTTATTAAGGACTTACGGTTGTGTTATCCATCTCAGCCTTCAGCTTCGACAAACCTCGTCCTTGAGAATTCTTGATATCATGCTTGACCTCATCTAGTAACTCAGAAGAGGATTTATGGGAGGGGTTGAGGGTGGCAAACTCCCCCCCCCCCCTCCCCCTTTACTGAAAAATTACCTTATTTACCACCCTTCCAGAATTTCGGGTATCGCCCATGTCCCCTTTCTTAAATTTATGTATCCGCCCCTGTAAGTGTTAATTATGTAGTAAAATGTGATAAACTTCGACACAGGTGTGGGATTAACGTTGACTGACGTTCAAGTTGCGACGGAGAAAGATGGGTAAGAGTATCTCTTTAATTCGTTTGAATTCTCACTCACATCTTGAATTGACTTGCTTAGTATACACAATTACGCAGATGGCACACATTTGAAATTGGCTTTTAGACGTGATTGTGCCTCAATTATTGGTGAAGCCGTTTGCTGCTATGGAACTTTGCATTCTTGAAGTCAGAGCGTGGATTCGAGTGGATGCTGTGATAAACTCAAAATCAACGACGACAAGACGGATATTATTATTATAGGCGCACGTCAGCAGTTGTCAAAAGTTAATGTCGACTATCTCACCACTTGTGATACTTATATACCTTCCGTGTACGCAATTAAGAACTTTGGAACTTGGTATTGACTATACTCTATGGTCTGAAGGTTAACATCTTAACACGTGTACAGTTGCCAACTCTATCATCATAAAAGACAGGCGTATTAGAAAATATTTAAGTAATACGTATGAGGCAAACAAACACCGATCCATGCATAACGGCCGTATCGATTTTTGTAAAAGCAAACTGGATAGTCATCAATCGACACATACACCTAAGCTACAACGCCTCCAGTACTCTGCTGCAAGATTGATTTTAGTATTCCTAGATATTCAGCCACTGCACCGGTTTTAAGGTCGCTGCATTGGTTTTCTGTTAAAGTTAAAATTCATTTTAAATTCATTTTAGTAACTTTTAATACAATTCATGGTTATATAGCACCAAGTTACAATTCTGCATAAGTTAAAACTTAGAAGAACATTACATATAATCTTAAACCTGGTAAAGGAAATTTGCTGTAACCGGCAAGCTTTCCCACTAAAAGTACATTTGGCGATAGCGAATTAAAATAATTTTACTAATTTTAAATGTCTGCTAAAGATCAATTATTTTAGATTAGCTTTTAGTTAGGCCAGTAAATGCATTAGAAATACGTTAGAGATATTAGTAACTTTAGAGATTTTTACTCGTTTTGTTAAAATCGTTAATTACACCTGTGCTATTGACGTAAAAGTCACGTTGATTCTTGAAAGATACTGGAAGCGCCTCAGTATTTGTTTATTAACGAAATGTACTGTACTGTATCTCAGCTTTGGTTATTGCAGAACTTACGTATCAGTCAATTAATGTATGAAAAAAAATATCAATCTTATGGTTGAAGGAAAAGTAGAGCTTGCAAACTATAAACTGAGTAATTTAAGGTTTGAAAAACTACAGCTTCAACCTATATATATATGTATGTTCCTTCAAAAAAATTTTTACTGGAAATTATCCTCGGCGTTTTCGCTTTCCTTGTCGTCCTGTTCATTACGTTCGTCGTTTTCGTCCTCAGTAATACCGTCTTCACTATGTTCATTGTAAGATTTTCAGTACATCATTTAATCCTTTAGCCACTCTTTCTGAGAAGATATGCCTTCTTTTCATTCTTTTGGTGTGTGTGTGTGTGTATGTGCGCGCGCGCGCGTGTGTGTATGCCACCCGAGGCTATAAATACTGACCGGTCTCTTATTGACATGGAATTGATATTTTGTTTTTACTGCAATTAACCTTTTAAGTCAGTTGCTTATATGATGAAATACTAAGACTGTACAATTGAGTATCATGCGCTGTTTCGTATTAACAGGTATTTTGGGATTGGTAATATGGGGAGCGACGCCATCAAGAAATTTAAAGAGGAGCACAAATGCAATTACATTTGCAAAGCCATTGGCCTGAAGCCCCTCGCAGGTAATTACAAAATGGGCTGTGACTACACTTCCGATATTCCTGGAACACTTTGACTGTTCTTTCAGGGCCCTTAGATGTCATTTGCTAACCGACACATGATTTGTAGGGTAAACATGGCTCTGTGCACGTGTATTACATATCAAGCGGGTTTCTTGCATCTTATAATGAAATGAATTTTCGAAGAAAAATGGACGCATTTATGTATAAATATAATTTAATGTTGTTAACAAGGAAGATAAGAACATGGTAAGAAAACTGACTAAATTCTTAATAAAGTTAAAAATAAATTGTGCAACGCAATTTTTCGGTAGTTAAAATCATGCTGATTCCCAAATCACGATATCTATCCCGATTACGTTGAGATGCAAGAAAGGGTTGTGAACAATCAGAGATAGAGCTTCGTTTTAAAATCAAAGTATTCCCAGGCTGACCCAAATACAGTTTATCACCGCGGTCCACTTTGAGGCGGTTTGACCAGGGGCGTCGCCAGGGGAGGTTGGTGTGTGTGTGTGGGGGGGGGTTGTTGGATGAGAACGAACCCCATTTTCAATCCGAGGAAATGTTTGCGATTTTCAGGAAATGACACACTGTAATCCTTGAAGTGAGAACCACTGCACATCGGATCATTTTTCCGCTGTGCTGACAACTAAAGTAGTGTCACAAGATATATATTCGAAGCTTGTGTAATGTTATTTTATATTATTAGCATATTGGATTTTTTATAAAGGCAAATGTTTAGCTATTTTTGCTCGAACATTGCCTGCGTCTCGAACCCAGAGCTGGTTGTTCCTGTAATGCGAATATCATAATCAGTGGCGAATCTTTAATTGTCATGCGTTGTTTCCGGCATACACTGAGGTTGAGAGTGTACAGTTACAATATTGTTTTCATTTCTGCCCGTGATTAATGATGTCAGCTATTAGAAAGTTTTTCCAACGTGAACCAGACAATACTGGGACGGAGAACGGGGTGCATGCTCCCTAACTCACACAGAGCTCGGCCCTTCAGGCCTCGCAAATACGAAGCCCCTTTCAAAATTATGTTTTACTAACACTAGTGACAGGAGCAGAAGAGGAAGCCACAACAGACCTCAACTAAATTATGTTCTAGTATCAACCAAAACAACGGAGAAGAATCAAAAACCTTGTTTACAGTGCGTAAGCCTCGCTTCCTATATAGATGGGTTTTTTTTTCTGTCAGTCGTGCTGTGTTTGGGGTTATGGGAAGAGCTGTGTTTTGCTCATCCTTCTGCATCTGCTTGCGCTTCCATATACCAGAAGCTCGATGGATGTAGAAATGGTTACGGAAGATAAACAAAACTTCCTTATTTTCATTTCGGCTTCCGTTAAGCTTCCAATTGTGCTCTTGATTCACGACGGCCGGAGGCACCTTCCTTCCGTCTTCGCTTTTGCTGCCGTCGCTAATGTTAAACAACCCTTATAATTTTTGTTCTATTGTTATTTTTAATTAATAAATTACATTTGATATTCCTTGCAGAGAGTGAGAGCCTTGTAAAGAGTTCATACAGGATGTGATCATGTGATGTTCCAGTTTACAGAAATTCTGATTTGGGGGAAAATCCTTGTTGCTGTAAGAAACAGAAACAGATATTTGAAGAGAAAAAACCAGGTGATCGTACATTTATCACGTGCTTGGAGTAAGCCAATCAGCGCGCGCTTTCGGGTCTGCCCAAAAGGCACCATCCCAGAACGCGCTGCGAGATTAGTATTAATCGCTGTTGTTTTCTCGTTTTGCTAAAGAAACGAATTCCATAAAATGAACTATTAAACAGACAAGTTCTGGTAAATTACATTCAACAAAGAAGTTGCTATTTTGCCCATCCACAACTTTAGCTGATAAATGTATTCAAAGATAATAAGTTTTGATAGTAGTTACAACTGTTTTAAAACCAACGACTGAAATTTAATATAGCGGCCTTTCTGCGATGATTTTGTGCTCACGAGGTTTTCTGGGATGGTGAATTCAGTCAGGCGTTCCTGGCACGCAAGAGCCGATCATCTGGAGATAACAAATATTAGCTCCTATCACCGCATGTTCTTTATTCGAATTTATCATCCCCATACCAAAAATAATTGTCCGCCCTTTATGTCACATGCTGAACCAAGGCATGTACATGTACATCCCAGCATGTTTGCTTTTCGTAGTATAAAGTAATGCAAACATACGTTAGTCGTGAGCTCTACATAGTTCGTATTACTAATTTACATCAGGTTAAACGTAGAAAATGTTACTTGTGTACTGGTCACCTTCTATGAGTAATCCATCGGCTACCATTTCCCTCCCATGTAACTGAGAGAAATTTTGCTTACATGAGAAATAGTATAACAAACTATACAATTTACAGATGATAGCTATGCTGCATGATTCATATTGTAGATATGCTGTGAAAGGTGCAGCAAATTTTTCAGATTACACAGAAACTAAAATACAGTGTACTGTGAAGCGTTGTAAGGTCAGCTCAGGAATTGACTACAGCAGACACTGTTAACTGCAGCAAGACATGATGCGTCATGATTTTTTAACGAAACAACGAAGAATAGATCAGTATCTTCTCTTCTGTCAGTAAGGATCGATGAGATATCTGATTGCAGACCTAACTCAAAATGAGTCCCCCAATAATTTGCGAGAAACTTGAACTGTTCCTTAAAAGCACAGTTTAAACTTAAACATTTTTCAATCTTTTGCTTTAAACATTTTGTTGTTGAGTCCTCCAAACCAAATGTAAGGGCTGACTTTTTTTAGCAACCGATACCCTGTTAAACTCCTAGCTATCTCTCAAAAAAAGATTAACTGAATCAGCCGTATGAGGTATGTTCATTTTGTTACGTATTTCTCTTTTCAAGCACCGTTAAGGTGGGAGATTTGCCAGCACATTTTGTCTCGGTCGGTGAGGGATTTATGGTAGTAACAAAATCCGTGGCCCAATCTTTCCATGAGATTGAGAGATCAGATTGACAAATGCATCTGCTAAAGTGTAAAGGTCCCAGTTACTGTTGAAAAATTTTCATCATGTAGGTATAGCTTGCTAATTTGATATTTTAAAATATATATATCTCAATAATCACAAATACAGCGCGAGACTTGCAAAGGAAGTTGGATGTAGTATTTTCAATGTGTACAAATATGATCTACAGCGGAGTGGGTCAAATGTGAAATTACTTCCTGGGATAAGGAAGTTGCTGTACCAAAGGGTCTAGCCGATGCTCTCTTCCTTTGGGTGTAAGGCAGTCTTTGTTACAAGTATACTACTATAACATTTGATTCTAACAACATCCGCACATTTCAGTATCGAATATACTCAACTTATCTAAAAATATAACAATTGTATATTTAATTGTTCCAAGCCCAATCATTATTTTGTTTTGTGTAAGGTAGATAGAACAGATTTAGTGAGTTTGTTGACCCATTCAATGTGAATAGGTAAATAAGCAATCAACAACATCACCAACAACAACAACAATAAAGAATTTATTGGCATGACTTTTGACAAATATTACCAAAATATAACGTATAATTACTATACCTATTTCACAACAAGATAAGAACCAAAAAACTGTATCTACAAATATATGCAGGTGCTTAAATGTCGTACAAAAACTTAACATCAACGACCATTAGAATGTAATAAAATAGTATTTTAAAATGGGAGTGCTAATCACATAGAAACTTAAGCATTCACTCAGTCAATCGCCACTCAGGCCTTGGGCGTGTAATCCTTGCAAGTGACCTAAAGATGTTACGTTTTGACTTTAAAACCTAGATAAATAATAAAGCCAGATAAAGCCAAGGCTTGTAATTGGAAGTTACCCAGGGGTTTGGTTGTGAATGGGAAGTCCCGCATGCACGTATCAGCTAGGCTGGTTCGGGCCGCGGGGGGCCACTGAAACGAGGAAGGGGGATTTACACAACTTGCTTTCGAAACTGTAGTGTTTTACTCCAGCACCAGATAGTTAATAGAAAACCCTCGGTTAGCTACTTAGTTGGATTAAAGATTCTAGCAATTTCAGAAAGTAGACGGGACTTCTTAAATGTACCAAACAAAGCCGCAAGGTCTATGGCCATAGAAAAAGTTATCAATTCTATGTGCAAGATTAAGTTTGGATAACATTTACAGCAACAAATGAGAGGTGAGGGAGAGGGGTAGCTTTGCGAGTTTTGCTTCGAAGGCTCTCCCTTTTTTCTCTTGTAATTCCTGTGGATTAGGGACTTTAAGAAGAAGACAGATGTTGAGTATTAAAGGATTAGGAAATTCCATTTCTTTGTGAAGTATATCTAGGACGATATTGAGCAACTCTGAAAAAACATGCGCTTCAGAGAAATGGCCAGAAAGGCTGCGTACCTGAAATGTGTATCAATGTTAGCGAAAGCGCTGAAATGGGTGGGGAAATTAGCATAGTTTGGTCTCAAACAGTCAACAACAAGCGAAAGTAATAAAGGTAAGAAAAAGACAGTGGTCCTTCCTTCCTGACTTTCTTCTTCCGCTCGTTGTAGTTTCCCCTCCTGCACTTCACATCCTTTTCATGTCTTAA
>JANRMR010030783.1:0-11389 GCA_025434825.1 Bergia sp. 'catenularis' | reverse complement strand
GTGCCAAATGATGGCCAGATAATGGGCCCGCTGATGGATCAGATGTTGAGTCCACTGATGGATCAGATGTTGAGTCCGCTGATGGATCAGATGTTAAGTCCGCTGATGGATCAGATGTTGAGTCCGCTGATGGGTCAGATGTTGAGTCCGTTGATGGATCAGATGTTGAGTCCGTTGATGGATCAGATGTTGAGTCCGCTGATGGATCAGATGTTGAGTCCGTTGATGGATCAGATGTTGAGTCCGTTGATGGATCAGATGTTAAGTCCGCTGGTGGATCAGATGTTGAGTCCGCTGATGGATCAGATGTTGAGTCCACTGATGGATCAGATGTTGAGTCCGCTGATGGATCAGATGTTGAGACCGCTGATGGATCAGATGTTGAGTCCGCTGGTGGGTCAGATGTTGAGTCCGCTGATGGGTCAGATGTTGAGTCCGCTGATGGATCAGATATTGAGTCCGCTGATGGGTCAGATGTTTGATTGATCAGATTCAGATGTCCGGTAAACTACACAAAACCGGTCTTTAATTAATTCGGCGGAGCTCATAAAATCTGTGATTGAGTCTTTATAGTCTGTACTGCAGGCGTATGTTCACTGTTGCTCAAGGTTAACCAAGAACAGTTGTTTGATGGAGCAACACTTAATACAACTAAGAGGGCATATTTCTGTCTTAAAAACAGACTTTATCAAAGCAAGACTTCGTGATTAAGAGCTTGTGGTTAGTTTCCCAGTCACGATACTGCTGTAAAGTTAAAGAGACAATAACTCTAGAATGAGGAGATCTGTAATTGAACCTTGACTAAAGATGTTTGTGCGTGGGTTAGTTAGAATGTAGTTAAAGGAAAACTGACAGTTGATGTTTTGGCTAATCGCTTTTTTACCTCCAACCAGATACCAAAACTCTCCAGACCTGAGGCTGACCTGGCTGCAGAACATGGCTGAGAAGCACAATGAGGTGGGTGATACAGAGAGAATACTACACTGGGACGCAATGATATAAAGATATGAATTTTATTTTTTCAAACAGTATTTTACGAACGTCCGTTGTAAGTGAGTGAAATAGGTTTTCCACAAGAAAATACAATCCGTATGTTTAAGCGGCCCTGTAATTTTCTTTTTAATAAAATAGACAAAAAACACAAATTTAGGGAAAATTTTCACCGAAATCTTTGACAACCTACTGAAACTATCAAAGTTCCCAGAAAACGTTTAGAAAAATCCTCGGAAATTGATACACTCACTGGGAAGGACATACAAAATATGTCATTAGGTTCCTCGATGTGGATTTATATATATAAATATGAACTGTACGAGTGGAGTATTTTCCGATAAAACACTTGTATCTGTATAACATAACAGTATTAATAATAACAATATTGCTCCGGGCTCTGGGCACTTCCCCTTGTACAAAGTTGTATTAAAGGCGATTCTTCTCTTCGTACACATCACGAAAACATATACTGTTGAAAAGTATTGCAAATCAAATTCTGACACTTGCCTAATTTCTTTCTAGCTAAACAACCACGCAGAGGCGGCCATGTGTTATGTTCATGCTGCTGGGTTAGTAGCAGAATACTTGAGTATGCTGGAGGACAAACGGTACCTTCCCATTGGCTGTGTAGCCCTAGAAAAACTCTCGCCTAATGTACTGGAAGAAAGTGCCGTATCTGATGATGTTGTCTCACCAGTAAGTACACATAGCTTTTCGTCGCTTAATCTTGCTATCAAAACCGAGTGCAAGTCCAGGGTTATTTTAAATTCATTTTAGGTGATAAAATGTTTGTTATGCAAACTTCTAGTGGAAGCTACACACGTTCTTTTTCTCTAAAGGAAACAGAATACATCCAATTATCTGTTATGGCATCTTTTCAAACCCGTCACTTTTTGTTTACTTTCAAATTTTTTTCAGAAGACCACCTGATCTTTAACGAAATTGACTCTGCACAAAGGTCACACGATGAAGTACTTATGGAATTGTCATGACCTCGAGCCAAATATTATTTCCGTCCTGCCCTCCCACTCAGTCCAAAAACTTCATATTATTTTATTCCCTAGGACGAAGAAGGCATTTGCACAGGAAAGTATTTTTGTGAAAACGGCCTTGTCAAGCTTATCGAGCATGCCGCGACCTTTTTCGGTACTGCTCAGTTGTTTGAATGTATCAACAACATCAACAAACTGCTGATTCCCATTTTGGAAGCGAGACGGGACTACAGGGAACTTGAAAAAGTACACCTCAGCGTCAGCAAATCTTACCGGAAAATAATTGAAACAGTAAGTATTGAAGCTAGTGTCTTATTGCTTTTTTGATAAAGTAAAGGAAGCAAAACTATCAGATAAAAAAGGAATTCAAGAAAATTTGGTTGTGCTTTGGGGGCAGTTATTGACAAGTGTAACTTCATCCTTCACCCTTTGTCTTGGATAAAAGAGAAAAAAAATGAATCCTTTACAAAAATTGCGTTGGGGGCCACGTTTTATGTCTAGAATTAGGACGTGAGGTGTGATTGGTCTTTCTCTCTTAGGCCGATGAGCAGTTTGATTTAATTTGAAAAAAGGCTAAACAAGGTTTTGAGGCCCTATCAAGAAAAAAGTAAAAAAGTGGCGTTATGGCATTTGCTCTGGGTCGTTGCGATCATCCTGCTCTTTCGCCAACTGATTGTGGGAAAAGTCGTACCTGTATTCACGAAATATTGCCAAATCTGCATGGCGAACTAGAACCAAGTTTACTTTGTAGCAAGAATAAAACTGTCTCAAGTACAAACAGTTGATTGCTTGAACACGAGCCTCGTCTGCTTGAAAGAGAAAAAAAAGAGAGAGATTTATTCATTCATCTATTTATATATTTAATTAATTATTTATTTATTCAATCATTTATTTGTTTATTTGTTTATTATTTATTTATTATTATTATTATTATTTGTTTGTTAATAATATTCTTATTATTTATCTTCCCATTATAAGTCATTTCTGGTTGGGAATAACTTATCCAAGCTACGCAAACTAGTATACTATTATTCATTATACAGGAAGGGAAGAGGATGATGGGTACATATTTTCGTGTTGGATTTTATGGATGTAAGTTCGGTGATTTGAATGGAGAAGAATATGTGTATAAAGAGCCTAATATTACAAAGCTACCTGAAATCTCGCATAGACTGCAGGTGAGTCATGGCTCCTCCGAAAATTAATGTATGTGAGTGAAACCCTGTTAAAATATTGTTATTGAGACTATTATGAGTTGGTTAGCCTATTAGTTGTTAGCCTGACGGACAGGTCGATAGAAGGGTGATCTCACATAAATTACATGTAAGAATACAATAGTAAGTCGTACAGAAACACATTCAAGCTGTTGGAAATTTGATCAATAGTAAGCAAAACCAAAGTATGAGGAAATCATACATAGAATGTAGTTCAATAAAAATTTAAAGAAAGAAAGAAGAAAAGAAAAGAAAAGAAGGCCGTTTGTTTGTTTGTGGCATTCAGTTTTTCGTCGGTCAGGTAACAGTTTATTTTACTGAATGAATTTTTTACTTCACACTTCGATCTTCAATGTATTCAAGTGCAAACTAGACAAGCGTCATTGGCGACGCGTCACCCAAATTTTGCCCCAGACGTTGCTAGTTTCTGCCTTTCAGTTTAAGAGGCAGTTTGTGGGACATGTGCACATTGTGCAAAGAACTCGTCAAATTTTGCCTTTTTGTTTCATTTCTTTGCCTTTCCAGTTGAGAAAAGAATTGTCGAATCATAAGATAATAAACCCCCTCTCCGCTATTTTTGTATCGAGCTATACAGACCCTCGTCTGAAAACTGTCCTTAAAGTTTCACATTCTCCCTCGGCTCTGCCTCGGGCAAATGTTCACTTTTCGGACACTTTTTCAGCCTCTGGCCTGTATAGCTCGATACAAATAGCGTAGAGGGGGTTTATTTACTAATTACAGATGAGTATTGTTTTACCCAGGTTCCCCTGTTTATACACACTAAACTAAGTACTATCTCTTGCTTTAATAGCCCTTTTCACGGTTCCTGAAAAGTAACCACGCCTTTGTCAGGCTCCGAGGCGAAAGTTGACCTTACGTGGTTAGAGATGTGAAACTGGTTAGCATAATTATATCACTGATTTGTATGTTAAAGGCACAGAGGGTCTGTATTAATGCCAAGTCAACCTTCGCCTCGATAGCAGACAAAGGCTTGGTTACTTTTCAGAAACCGTGTTAAAGGCTCTTGCTAAACGTTTCATCTACCGAGTGAATCAGCTTGCACTCTATTTTCACATCTCTTTTTTCTTTATTTAACTGGCACAAAATATCAAATACATATCAAGTGTTGGGCAAATAAATTCAATTTCTTTTTTTTGTTCTTAGGGATTTTATCAAGAAAAGTTTGGCGAAGAGTATGTTGAGGTTATCAAGGACTCCAACACTGTGGACATAGACAAGTTGGACCCAAACAAGGCCTACATACAGCTCACCTATGTAGAGCCATACTTTGATGAGTACGAAATGAAGGACAGAATTACTTATTTTGACAAGAATTACAACATCAGTGAGTTACTTCTGTGTAGTGTGTAGTGTTTGTAAGGTAATTACCCATATTGACAGGATAGTTTACATTTTAACGTAGTATGAATAACTGATGATTTAGCGTCACTGAAATGGTCGTGTGACTGTAGTAAACAAATGAGAGTAGAAATAGTTTCATCTTGGCTTTGTTGCATTTGATCTGTTTGATGACGCCAGTGCATCGTTATGGCCCGTGCTTCCGATTGGCCACTATTCAACACAAGACGGACATCTTTCTTGGTTGAAGAAATGCTTCGACAACTTTATAAGGATGAAATACAAGGAAAACGAAGTTGATACTAACTGCCTATTGTCCATGTAATTTGGCAATGATAGGGTAGCCATCAACCACCTGTCATTGTCATCGCTGTTTGTGTTGAGAGAGTTTTAGTTAAACATACATTTCACAGACTAAAATTTTCTCTAGTTTCATGCAAAATTGGCATTGTTAATATGGTTACATTCATTTTCCTTTCAAACCTTTTAGCGAACACTATGTCAAATTTTACTTTTAGATACAATGTTAATGTATCTAATAAAAATTACAAAAGTAAATGAGCAATGGAACAGGAGACAGGACACGTTGGCATTGAAATCCAGCCTCGTTAATGAAAAATAAAACTAAAAACAAAAGCTTATAAACAGTTAATAGTTGAAATCTGCTCATTCTACAGGACGATTTTTGTATGTAACTCCATTCACCCCGACTGGACGAGCTCATGGCGACCTTTCAAGTCAGTATAAGAGGAAAACCATTCTAACTGTTGCCAATTCTTTCCCCTATGTCAAGACCAGAGTTAACGTCATCCACAGAGAACAGGTATTTTCGTGATTTTGTATCTGCCTGTTTAGATCTGCATGTTAAACGCTCAGTTGCATCGTGTATCAGTGATGTTAGTTAATGAGCCCTGACTGGTACAGTTGAAATACATACCAGGAGAGTTAATAGGTGTAGGTGTCTTTGTGATTAGAACTGGTAACTTCCAATATAACAACAAAAATCACTTTTTTCTATTTTGAGAAAAACAGCTCGTTGCATTTGTTCAAATTTAATTTGCACCTGTTAATGAAAGTAACGTTTTCATGACATAAAATTCAATGAACAGACTTTCACTTAACAAAAATGATATTTTAATGTTGTTTTGAAACTTCTGCGTTGCCATAGAAACGATCAAAATCTTTACAAAACCTAAAACTTAAATTATGATTATTTTTTGTTTATCTTACCAAATTTGGGTTGAAAAGCTGATATCTTTCTGACATAACGTCCCCGTGAATGATAACTGCTAAGAAACTGTCAAACTGTGATAACAATTTTGATAGTAATGATATCAGTAATATTGATAATAATCTTTATTTTGATAGGATAGGGCTTACTAGTATATGGCTGTTTCACAAAAGGTTGTCTCGTCCTTTATTGATGTGCACCCAGATTGAAAGGAACTATGGTTTTCCAAAAGCGAGGAATATTGTAGTATTACAATGCAAGTTTCTGCACTGAAATACTTCAATACGTTTATATCTTTCTGTAATTAAAGTCTGTCGACACAGAAGATTCTCTTCTAGTTGATATATCCTTTGGTCTTTACAACCCACAACTCCTTTTGGTCTGTTGTAATCACGGGCGGTGGGAAACGTTGGTTACGAGTATCGGTGAGATGTTTAAATGACACAAAATCATTCAAACCTTTGTTTTTGTGTGTTGATTTGTACTCACGAAGTCTTATTTCCATATAAACTTTATCTGCAAGCAGCGATCGGATGTTCTGTGTTTGTTTTGCGCCATTTTCTCTTTCAAATTGTAAACCTAGCCCCAGGCCGTGTAAAAGAAGTCCATTCCCTCAACGTGCTGCGCGACCTATTTTAATGTTTACGTCTTATCAGAAATTTAACGGAAGAAGACAAAATAACAGAGTAGGATATTAGTGGCGATTGCTAAATCATGCATGTGCAGGGCACTATTCCATATAAAAAAACTTGCCTAGCTTTTCCTGTCTTTGTCCTCCAATAAGGAGGGGCTAGGTATTTGAAAGACAAAATGGTGACTCGAGTGTGTGAGGGAAAATTCACTTCAAAACAAACTCAAAACATCCGATCGCGGCCTACAAATAAGGTTTATATGGGAAATAGGACTTCGTGAGTACAAATCAACACACAACAAAGATTTGAGTTATTTTGTGTCATTGAAACATCTCATTGATACTCGTGACCAACGTTTTCCACCGCCCGTGTTGTAATGCACCATTTCACGGGACAACCTTTTTAGAGTTACCCGTATATCAAACCCGTGGGTAGCAGCACCTTACGCGAATTTCCCAACGAGGCCTTCAGCGTATTCTTCCTTGTTATAAGAACGACATTTTAAAAATATTTTAATAACCGTTATCTTTTAATTATATGTAGATTTAGCTTTTATACTTTTTATTTTATTTTTTTCCGTGTTAGCCTGTACGTTTGATACTGGTGATTTTAATAAAGAGCATTATTTATTTATCTATAATATTTATTTATTTAGTATTTCATCTTTTTACGTAACTCGGTTTTCATATCAAAAATGGCCTGTTACCACCAAATTTCCTTAAAATAATCCAGTTACAAACAAAGATTACCATGAATACAATAAAAGGACTACTACGCAATGTAGAACACATTTGCGTCGCCAACTTAAATATCGAATTCGCTTCCAACTATTATCACAACACAAAGAACAGTTGAAAAAATAAATTTCTTTCCATGCTTGTTTATTAACTAATAACTCCGTGTTAAAATCTCAGAATCGATCCATTCATTAATAACTTATCAGCCAGTTTATCTCTACTAGCTTATCTATCGTAATCCTTATCTAGATAATGAACTTGTTGAATGAAAAAGCTCCATAAGTATTTTGAATGAATAATAAATCAGTTATTGGATTCCGCGGCTTTCGTCTGATGTGAAGAATTATCATGATGTAGATTTCGGATGATGTTCTCCATCTCGGCCTTCGGCCTCGGCAGATAATATCTTCCTCGATCTGCATAATTCTTCATATCATACTCGGGTACATCCAATAATTGTTTAAAAACATTATACTGTAAATTCCAGGAAGTGTTTGTAATGGAGCAAGACAGTGGGAAGATCAGCCGACCGAAGTATTAAAGTGATGAAGTCTTTCCTTTGTCACCCAGGGTATCCACAGGTTTACCTTTACACTGAGGTGCTTTTATCTGACACTTTTAAAAACATTCGATCAGATTCCCTTACGGACAGTTTTAATATCAGTAGCCGGAAAAAGTGTTACATTCCGGCAGAATTTCCAGTTTATCGGAAACGTCCATTTTAATGATAAGGTAGACATTTGATTTGATTTGCTAGCACATTGTTTGGTGGCCTTTGTATTACTGTTAACTATCCTGATTTGCTACCAGTTTGCAGCGACCTCTGATAGATTTCACTGGAGTTCGTCATGTAGAGGCCTGACTGAGCTGTCCTACAGATATATATCTATCTTGTTGATTGAGTGGTTGGTGGTGGCGAGTCTTGTTGTAGTGTTTATGGATGGTCATCTTATTTATTTTCAGATTGTGCTGAGCCCCATCGAGGTGGCCATTGAAGACATGCAGCTTAGAACCAAAGAGCTGTTGAACGCCGTCAAACAGGATCCCGCGGATGCCAAGATGCTTCAGATGGTTCTGCAAGGCTCCATCGGGACTACTGTCAATCAGGTATTGAATCGTCTGAACCGCTTATGTTGTATCGCGCGGCTTTGCCTCGTCGGAGGAGGTACAGCTTCAATGGACGTGAGAGCTATCTCTTTAGAAGGCTAGTTTAGCTGTAGTAATAGCAAACAAACAGTTCTAGATACGTTTGAAAAAATAATTCCAAAGTGACTTCTTCCGAAACTGTCTCGCAGATGTTTTTCTCCACGGTATTTCCAAATCTCGCATATAAAGATAAGACGTTCGTTGTTACTGCAAGACTCTCTTTGACATTCTGAAACAACTTCATCTTGCTTTAGCAATGACGTTTGAGAACGATTTAAGTTGGCAGTGAGAAATGAGAAATGAGTTACACTTCCTGACTCACAATAAATTCTACTCGTGTTAACTGCAAGTATGCTTGTAGTTTGACATTTGGTTCCATCTGCAACTTGCAGGGCCCGATGGAAATCGCTACGGTGTTCCTTTCTCAGTTTCAAGAGAAGTCAGAAGATGAGGAGTGGGAAGAACCACAGGCACAAAGTTTTGGTCGCCATCACCACAAACTCAGGCTTTGTTTCAAAGAGTTTGTAAAAAGGTACAAATTATGTTGTTGGCTCGCTTTGTTTTCTTTTTTATGTTATGTATTTATACCTCACACCGAGTCCATGCAAATGTTGACGTTGCATGTTTATCTCAAAACACTTTTAAATATTTCAAAATTAGATTGAACGGATCATAAGTATTGATGAAGGTATGTTAAACATGTAGGTGTGGGGATGCTCTTCAGAAAAACAAACACTTGATTACCGTTGATCAGCGGGCGTATCAGAAGGAACTGGAGAGAAACTACCACAAGCTGAACGAGCAGCTCGAACCCATGTTACACAACAAGTATGGTAGTCTTCGTGGCTCTATGAGAAAGAAGTAAGTTTTCAACTTTTGCGCCATCCTGGAACAATCTGAAAATTATGCTTTGGAATTAGTAATTCTTTACTCCTGATGTTCAGCAATTCCCTGGTTTTTGATAACTTTGAGAGGAAGATGTGAAAGATGTTTCTATTATTTAGCCGTGACGCTCCATGTTAAGTTCAGTTTACGAAGTCAAGGAGCGTACATTAATAACAGCAACAGGTTAATAGCAACAGGCCTGACCTGTTTTATAATTAATTGCGTTCCTGATGTAGCATTTTTGGTATCTCCCTCCTGAGTCAACTGCGGTAACACTTTACTCGATGCTTTTCATCTACGCTTCCATCTGTTCATCAACCAAGAATAGATGATTAGCCCCCCTTCCTCAAGAAATTTCTTCAGATTTATTACGTTGGAGTTTTGTTGCTTCGTTGTCAGGCATTCTGTGCCAAGTGTTTAGAAGCCTGATGTGTTGTTTGTGAATTTGTGGAGATTTCTCAGCTATTTTGACCACTCGCTACGTGACAACATTGCAACTCGACCTTTATACGGTGCATTCGGAATATTTTTACTAATAAAGTAAATAATGGATGAAAAGTATTCTGCCAACTGAAGCAGAATGAACAGAATGTATTCCAAGGATTCCAAGGTAAGAATACTTTCCTAAACGAACACTTAAATTGAGTAATTCGGATATATTCTCATTCAAGATTAGCTCCCAGATGAACGCTTAAGTTGATTATCTGGATATATTCTTATTCAAGATTAACTCCCAAATGATCGCTTAAGTTGAATAGTCCAGATATGTTCTTATTCCAGATTAGCTCCAAAACAAACGCTTTAACTGAATAATTCGTCTGGATTTTTTCTTATTCCAGATTAGCTCCAAAACCAACGCTTAAGTTGAGTTAGCTCCTAAACGAACGTTCCTATAAATCTACCGCTTCGAGTGAAAATATTTCGGCAGTTTGAATGGATCCGTGACTACTAAAAGGTCCAGAGCCACTGCCATTACATTACGTTATGTTAAGTTTTGATAATAATAACAATAATAATAATAATAGTAATAGTAATAATAATAATAATAATAACTTTATTTATCCACGGAATCCTATCCACTAAAGTGTTTACATTACGTTACGTTACATCAAATTACGTTACATTACATTATGTGGCATTCCATTCCATCCAGCTTAAGAATATGAATTGAATTCATTTTTTTATCCCACAACCACACGAACGTTAATTATGTAGTATACCTTTATTGATACGTGTGATGCTGTGTTTCAGGGAAGGGACAGCTTTGTTGAGGAAAATCTCCAAGAGCTTCCACACAGGCCATAGTGTAGCGTGACTGTAGAGAGCTCCAAAGACACGAACTGCTTGTATCTCGTGCAGCAAGATATCTGATATAGTTTTCCCAACGTACCGGACATGATTCGAGTCACATTATTCTCCAGTTCTATCGAAGATGCTACCGTTTTACTGCAAGTGTTTTAGTTTAAATTGTGATAGCCATAAAAATACCAGTTGTTTTTTAGACCAAGGTAATCTTTTTACATTGAATAATTATGTGCAGAGCATTATTTGAGTAACAAAATGCAAAACTGTTTTTTAGTTTATCAGTTTGCAATGCGGAAAAAAAACAAATTTAGAAGAAAAAAGTGGATTGGAACTCTACTTCATCTACTTATAACTGCTTGTTTTATGCACCCAAATGACCCACTGAGTGCGTGAAAGTCCTACTGCCCGGGAGGACTGCCTGCCCCCTGCGTGTGTTCATGGCCGGTGATGATCGGCTGGGTCGGCTTGTCTGGGTGATTGCGGCGACATCACTTGACCGCCTGTACAGCGCGTGAGCCGAACAACAAAGCAGTGGCAAAATTGAAGAGATAAATAATACAAAGTACAATATTGCAGTTACTGACTAATACTAAGATCAATGAACATTCCAATTTCCCTAAATCAAGGTTAAACTAAGGGGATTAAAGTATGTAAGTAAAACCAGTGCTTCGTTCTCGGCTATTTTCTGTCTTTTTGACAATTTCGTCAAATGGACGACCTAACGTCTTGTCACCCCTTTCCTCAGTACAATAGTTGCTTTTGGTATTAATCAGTTTAACTAATGTCATTCCAGTTTATATTTGGCACTTGCGAATATTCCGAAACAAAATATTTTGAAACTTCGGGTCTTCAAATTAGAAAATTATATATTGTCAAGAATGGTGGGGGGGGGGGG
>JANRMR010030450.1:0-14931 GCA_025434825.1 Bergia sp. 'catenularis' | reverse complement strand
AACTCCCCCCCCCCCCCCCCCCACCCTGCTCCGCGGTGCCTGTTGGTTTCTGTTGATGTTATAGAGTTTTATTTGGAAGTGCGTAAGCATGTGTTTGTGTTTTGCGGTTCACGCACGTGTATGTGTTTTCGGGAAGTTAGGTAGGGTTGGAATTCCAAAAAATGTTGAATATTGCCTGGGGAAAACCACAAAAATTCACCAGCAATTGCCTCTCTGCACTTTTACGTGTTCACAACGACATTCTCCGCGTTATTGACAATGAGAAAGAAGTCATCATTGTTCTCCTTGATTTGTCCTCCGCTTTCGACAGTACAGACCACGACATTTTAATCAGCAGATTAAGCACTCAGTTTGGTTTCTCTGGCACGGTACTGAAGTGGCTGAAAATCGAACACAGAAGGTTGTCATAGGAACAGTGGAGTCGGCATCCCGACCTCTGACTTCTGCATGGCGTTCCAAGGCTCTGTTCTAAGCCCTCTGCTGTTCGTCCTGTATTTCGCTCCTCTGCAGGATATAATCCATTCTCACGGACTTAACTGCATGATGTATGTGGACGATTTACAGTTGTACATAACTTTAAAACCTGCCTGCAGAGAAGTCACCTGGAGAAATAAGATGACTGTATCAAGGAGGTTCAAGCGTTCTTCCTAAGAAACAAGCTGACCTGTAATCCGTCCAAGAACGAAATCGTCCACTTTTTGTCGCGATTTTCCCGCCTACACCAAATTCCTGCTGTTACAGTTGGTGACCTCAGCGTAGAACCTAGTCTACAAGCTTGTTATCTTGACGTTATTTTCGACCTCCACCTATCCATTTCTGCGCACGTGAATAGGATCTGTCGTTCGGCCCATCACGCGTTCAGATCCATTGGTAGAATCATGAAGTACCTCAATGAAGCCACTACGGAACGCCTGGTCCATGCCTTTATCAAGTCCAAATTGGACTACTGTAAAGTTTGAGCTTCCTGCATCAGAAATAGCCAAACTACAACGCCTACAACACTCAGCAGCCAGGCTTATCACTCGCACCAGGTCCAGCGGACACATTACACCTGTCCTTGGCTGCCAGCAAGGGAACGCATTTGTTTTAAGATTCTTTTTTAAAATTGCTTTCAAAAAGGTTCATGACCTCGCGCTGTCTTATCAACAAAGCATTACATCTAGCTACAATCCAGTCCGCAATTTAAGATCCCGCTCTCAATCCTACTTACGTACAGTCCCCAAGTCTGCTTATGCTACACCTATGGGGACCGCGCTTTCTCAATAGCCGCTCCTAGACTCTTGAATGAGCTGCCACTTACCATCAGAAACTCTGAATCTGTCAACAATTTAAGTCACGTCTTAAAACACATTTGTTCTGTATTAAGTAGCTAATCAGCTGTCCCTTTGTTATCATTTTAGTCAGTAGTTAGTTGCTATACAAAGAGCTTTGTATTTTAACTATGTAAACGGCATTGAGGCCTGCAAAATGCGTCCTAAGAACTGTGATTATTATTATTATTATTATCATCATAATTATCATTGCTATTGTTATTATTGTTATCAATATTGTTAAATTTAAGTGTCGTCTTTTATCGTTTCCAGGTGGAAAGTCTTGCCGCAGATATTGGTGGAACTCTCGGGCTGTGGATTGGAGTGTCTGCGCTTGCGGGGGCTGAAGTGATCGAGCTTGTCATTTTGATCCTTTGCAGCTGTTTTAGAAGGAAACAGAAAGGGCGAGAGAATGGGATTGTTGACACGCCAATGGCAAACATGATTGATAATAATACGATATGAATAATTCCATTCTTTCATCTGTTTAAAAAAGAAACAGCTTGCAAATCACTTCTATACTGTTCGAGCTCATGGCGTTCTAGCTTTATTTAAAACAATTGTATCAATGTCTTAGGGATTTCATCTCCTCGTGATCTTGCCCTCCCTGCTCGTCCCCCTTTAGAGATCTCGCCCTCCCTCCTAAACAAAACCCTTGAAAAAATGTCTTTTATGAGGAAAAATATTCTTGTACTGAACATGGTATCAAGGCTACTTTTTTAAAATGGTAATGGTAATTGATAAATTATTTGTTTGAGATCGCTCGTATCGGTCCATTATGTCAGGATTTAGGCAGCAAGCTTAACTTGCTGTTAAGGTTTTTGTACCGTGGCATGTTTGCGTGCAAATGTCTCTCATTGTATCACAGGCTTTAGGATAATTATAGTGTATGTGCAGCAAAAATTATGTTCTTAAAATGATGAAATTTCTCAAACCACTGTTGTTTCTTGTGCTCTCTATTGCAATCGAATTCCCCACCCCCGAGACGCCTGTTGTAATACCTCGCTCACCACGCGGTCAAACGGTCGCTGATTGATAATGAGAAAACAACAAAATTCAAAAAATAAGAAAACCCAATTGTATTTATTTTTAGTAAAACAACTTATGCGGTTTCACTTTGAGTCTTACGTGCAAAAGCGATCTACATCACACCTTTTTAAACAAGCGTTCTTTTGTGCTTGGACCGAAAGCCCTTTTAATTGTAAGTTATAGCCACAATCGCTGCAAGAAAATTGTCACAATGTGCATAAACATGTTGTGACATTAGAGAGTAAAGGAACTCAACTCTAATGTTTTATATCTGAAGAAGCCAAAGGATGAATTTCGGATCATTCCATGTGATGATTTCTGGAAAACAAACGGCTAGGATTTCGAATTTTAGCGGAAAACCAAACTATCCTTACTCGTTATTTATAGGAACGTTGAGCCTTTTCACTTGCGATGGCCGATAATATATGGTTTTCGAAATGGAATTTTCAAATATAAGAACATTTAAGAAATAAACTCTGTTGTCCGATAATCAATTTTTATTAGTTATTTGCTTTCTGAATCACACAAATTTCAGTATATTGAAAATAACAGTTTCTTTTTGAAAACACTCACACAAATATGTACAAATTCGTGAAGAACAGAAAAGAAAACACGAAAATGTCCTTTCTATACAGAGTGAGGACAAACACCCTTTTTTGCTTGCATATACGAGAATGATCAAAAGTGACGTAACACTCTTCACGGTAAACCGGCCGCCATCTTGAAGTGGGCGTAAAAAAAAATCGTCCTCCGAAGAGCAGCATGGCTTGGTTGCACAAAAAACAACAAAAAAGGAGGGAGAGGGGGGGGGGAGGTGAGACCCCTAAAAGGGGGCGAGATCCCTATGACACCGGCAAAAATCGAAAAAAGAGGCTAACATAGGGTTAACAGATGTCGCAACGAGAAAGACTATAATTTCTTCAAAAAATCCATTCAGTTGATTCTTATCAATTGAACCCAAATTATAATACCGTCCACATACTGTTTATCTGGAAATGTTTAAAGAAACAGGTTTCTTGAACAACAAAGCAAAGGATCCATACAAGTTCACGGCCGTCACGCGATCAAAACATGCTTGTGAATAGATTGTTATATTACTCTGGCTGCCGGTCCTAGTATTGTCCGCAAATAGAATCATTTCCATTTGGAAGAGTATGCAACTACACTGTAATCTTGACACGTTGAATAGAAGGAAAAATAATTAACTACTCCTACGTAAAAATTGCCACGAAGCTGAGTACCATTGCACACTAAAAACAGACAGCCCACTGACTGTCGGTCCTGATGCAACAATTATTATACTTTCATCCCGATGTTCGTTTTCTCGAAAATTGCCCGGCTGTGGGGCCTTCAGTAATGAATTCAGTTGTTACAACAAATGATTTCAACTCCCGTCGAATTGATTTCAACTCCCGTCGAATTGAAATTCGTGGGCATTTATAGTGCTAGCTCGGAAAGTTTTAAAAAGAGATTGTGTCTGACGAAGGGCTAATGCTCGAAACGTCAGCTTTCAAACAAAATCCAAACGCGAAAAACATATACCGTAACAACTTTTGTTGATCAACGGATAATTTTTTGTCGAGGCAGGCGAAAACCAGCTAGAAATGTAGTTTGATCTTTCAGAACTATAATTAAAAATCAATCGATTCAAATGCATTGATTTCCTCATGTCACCCCATCAATCCATGCCGTTATAAAACTAATATTGGTGGGAAATCAATAACAAGATAGTCAATCATGCATTACATGTCAATGAATTAATGAACTGATGTCATGCGAATAAACTGAATTGAAAGGAAATAATGATTTTCGGAACAAAAAGAGTAGCAGCTCCCTGGACATGCCGAGATGGAAATCCTGTTTACCGTGAGAGAAAACTTTACAAAAACACATTTTCCTTTTAAAAAGTTGCGTGTTTTTTTTCCTTTTATTATTGTTTCACATTTTAACAGAAGAACAACATTTAAAACGCAATACTCATTTAGCAATGGGGAGTCCAAGTTCTTGTCTGATAAATAAATCAACTTCCCAATTCTCCCATGCACACTGCATTTGGATTCCGATTATGCAGAACTCAAGCCGATAAGTTATTGGTGAGCCCAACGCCATAACTCAGTATTATACCTTAATCTGGTGCTAAGTTTTTGACCAAACAGGCCGTTTTTTAGGACAAACAGGAAAATACAAAGCCTACTATAAGGTATAAGAAACCCCTTTACACGGAAGTCACATAGACTCACGCGTAGTATTTTTTTTCCATACTTAGTAAGACAAGGTTCAGGCAGCTACATGTCTCAATTTAATGTCTGTTTAGATAGAAGCAAAGATAACAATGCAGACGATCCAAGTATATGGAAATGAAACTGTAGACTCATTAGTGACTCTCACAGTCTCACAGATAAGTAGTTGCAACCGATCAGTTTTAGGGTGAGTTTGCCAACTTGATTATTTGCTGTTTGTCGGTGCTACCACAAATGTTTTTTCATAACTTTGTACTACTATCTTTAGTTGTTTTGGGCACAAGCATTAGTTGTTCTAACTAGGTGCCGCATTTGAGAAAATTGCTGATTTGTAAACAGAGAAAAATCGTGTTTGCGGTTGAAGCGAAAGTTGCTCGAATAGAGCAACGGTTTTGACAACTGATATAAATTTATTTGATCGTTTGGCAAACCAAATCACAAAAACTAATTTGTTTTAATTAGTTAATATCGGTAATACTAAATAAAATGAAACGTGGGAGGATTTTGGAAGCTGCAAAGTTAGCGGATTTTCGCTCTCGACAAAGAGGCTGAGCCTGAGGCTATTTTGACCGTGCAACCTTCCCGGGTCTTTGCACTAAGACGGAATTGAAACAAAAAAAATAAAGTTCAGTTATTACTAAACAATACTTAACTCGTGGGCAAAATATTAAAGAATTCCATTTCTGAAGTGAAAATGAATTGGTCGATTTTAAGGCGGACAGCCTCTTAAGTAAGCCAATTTTTTCTAAAACTGCATTTCTTCTTCAGTTAAAGAACACATAATCCAGCGCTTTTAATTTGTTAATCCTTACAATTATGAAAGACCGGTAGCCCCGACATAATAACTCTTAAAAATCGAAAGTTATGAGAAGTAATTACAACAATATTTATTAATACCATTGCTAAAATTCATTTAAAAGAATTTTTGTTGTGTTACGCAAGTGTAACAGAAAAGCCACTTCGGTACAAATATTTAGATCCGAGTCACCGAGGAAAACTTTGTATTTACAATTTTATTTTTGTGACAATAGCTGATTTTGAAATTACACGTACAGATTTGAGCGATAAAACCATGATAACATTAACAATTTCTTGTAAGCGGGATTGATTGGTCAACGCTATATACACCAAGCCAGTAGCGGTGTTTTGAAAGATTAAGTCTACAACCTCCTTTGCACCTGCTTGTTTCCATAACAACAAGTTTATTAGATACATACATACACACACACACACATACATACATACATACATACATACATACATACATACATACATACATACATACACACACACTTTATTGAGACTCCTTCTAACAGGGCTTTTCACTAGTCACAAAATAGTTACAATAAAATATATATAAATATCTAAAAAGACTAATTTACAATCATTGAAAACTATTATTATTATTATTCATATCTTTAATCGGCATTTTTTGCAATATCGATGCTTGTTGGGAAAAAAACCAATCTTAATTCCACTGGATAGGTCTTGGAAGGCATCAAAAATTGCGGGACGGCTTAATTAGATAGGTTGGGGTAAATAGCTTTGTATAAAGTGATAAACCTCGTCTTATTTTATCAACCCTAAAGCTGTTATATAGAAGTTCAGTCATAAAAGCTATTCAGAATTCCAAAAGAGATCTAAAATTGGTAAAATCACAGGAAAACATTGACAAATAAGCATAACATGATACTGAATAGTAAGGTTTATCAACTTGAGCAAGCAAAAACTACATATACATACGAAAGAAATATCTGTTGAGACTTTATTTGAAATGTATTGGTTAAATGAATACTACCCTTGATGGTGTAACTGTAAGTGAGAATGTTTTCACAAATTTACATAATATATTTTAAAGGTCTTGAATTTGGCACTTGAATTATCCGTTCAATGTTTATGCCCCTTGCAAAGAGTTCAGTTTCACTAAGAATTCATGCAATTTTGCTAAAGATTTTCTTTATCATTAATAGTACCCAGCTTTTGCCACACAGTGTTTGTAACTTAATGCATTTTTCTTGCACAACGTAAATTAGAGGAGTAAGTCAATCGTGTGTAAATTACTGCGGAAAATGATCTGTGAGATTTGCCGAAAACACAAAAATTTGTAAAATTTAGTTGTACAAATTTCGCATTTACTGCTGTGAAAATGTCTTCTATGCCGGTAAAAGCGTAGAATGTAGAGCAATTTGTAGATTGTAAAATATCCATTGTATATTAATAAAAACACCTCGATTATCAGCTCTCTGACTGAGTAATGGATAATGGTACCAATATAACAATAAAATACGAATAATAATGTAATAACAATAATGATAACGATAGTAGTAATAATAATAATAATAACAATAAAACTAATATTATTAATAACAATAATAATAATAATACGATAATTGGATAATGATAATATTGATAATAGCCAACATCTTTAAATAAAATCTAACCATTACCTGCATAAGTTTTTGCTGAACTGAATTTCAAACAAAAATGCTGTGATGTGCGATAACACATGTGTAAATAACAGAAATAAATATTAAACATGAATGCCATAAAGCGCAAGCCAAATAAGCTTTTAGAATAAGCTTTGTTTATTTTGAAACAACAGTAATGGAAATTTTTACATGTGTGTATATTTTAATATACATCAAGACACTTGGTGATTGCTGCCATTAGTTTGTCATTTTACTGTGCCACCGATCTTTACGAACAGCTCTCTGATATATCATGATGGATGCTTTCCAGTTTTTGTTAGCGTGTGTAGCAATAGCTTTTCAGTTTATCAACACTAGTGCTGCCAACAGAAATTTTGTTTCCACCCTATTTTTGAGTATTCAACTGGATTTTACACAAAAACTATTCGGAGAATTCCCTTTTTTAACTGATGCGTCAAACTTGTTTGCACATAAAGAAGCATATTTCAGTAAAGTTTAAAAAATTACAAACAGGCTTTGGCACTAACTTATCATATTGAAGAACAACATAGAGTTTAAACATCGGATACTTAATTTTCTTTGAAGCTTTCGTCATCTGAAAGAACTTGGGAAGAATCGGTTGATGTGCGTCATAGAAGGTCTGATAGAAGTGAAAAACTACAATGTATTTCTGATTTATGACCGAAGTACCTCGAGTTCCCGGCGGAACTTTTCGTCTTCTCGCAGAAGCGACAAACTTATATGATTATAAGATTTCAATTCATATATGAATTCTATAATAATTGAATTTTTGAATATTGAAATGGCACCTGTTGATGAAGAGTTTCTTGAACCTTTCATACTCTTAAATTATATGTGAAATATGGGATTGATGCTTGAATTAAATTGCTTGCAAACTTCAAAAAGTCGATTGCCTGCCGTCAGTCAGAAAGTTGTAGGCACTAAAAAGTCATTAGAATAGCAGCATTAGGTAACAATAGACAATAAACTTGATAGCGGCTCGTTAAGATTTTAAAGCTGTGAATGCAAAAAAAAAAATTTTTAAAGATAAGGCCTTCTGATTTTCTTTCCGATCTATTCGTTTGTGTCAGTTTACCTTTTTGGACTCAGGATCATTCACTACACGCTTATATTTCGATTTAAAATCCTAAGATTGTTGGCTTTTACTTTAATGACACAATCACTTCATTTCTATTGAAACCGAATCCAAATTTAAAAAACGCCCCAAAGCCATAGCTACAAAGCCATTGAAAATATTTGTGTGAAATGATTCTGGCATTTTTTTTTTTTTTTGCAAGCTGCATTAGTTAACTATCAATACACCAAGCCCATCACGGTACATTGACTACCTATTCAACACACCTGCTTGTCACCATAGCAACAAATTTGTTATAAAACCAATGCTTGTGGGGAAAACAGTGTCATTTGAGACAGACACAAGTTGGGAAAAGTGTTGAAAACTACGGGACGGCTAAGTTTGAAACACAGAGGTTGTGGTAAGTGTTTTACATATAGCTTTGTTAAAGAAAATGAAACATAGGGTAGAAAGAGATCGTACTGTAAACTAAATCCTTTTTAATAAGAAAATTTTTAGAAGACCGTTCAGGCCGAGAAATCGTGCTGAGACTGAGACTATGAAAGGAACATTTGCTGCTCTAAATTTTTGAAAAAAAAAGCTGATAACCTCTTGACGCTCTTTAATACAAAAATGAAATGTGTGCGGGTGTTAAGCTTTTTGTGGAACCAATGCATATACACATCTGCATGCAGATCCACAATTCAGGCTTAACTGTATTAGTTTCTTCAGTGAATTGTCCTGTGTTATTTTCTGTTTAAGTAACTGAGTTTACCACTAAAAACCTTGATGTAACTACTAAACATCTCAAAATAGGCGGCTAAGAAAAAAATCTCGTTGAGTCGAAGAGCCATAAAAAAGCCGTAATTCATTAACACGATCGTCGGCTGTCTAAAGTGAAAGCGAATGAAATTCGTCAGTTTTTGAAGGGGAAAATATCGACTTTTCCTACTGCTTCTTTAAAACTTCTGAAATACCAGAAATAAAGTCGAACAAGCAGAAACTATGCAATCGAAAGACTGACAAATTTATGGAAATTGTGATTCCAAATTAAAGGGTTTTAAAATTATAAGAGATCATTTTTACACTGTTTTGTAGTTATAACATATGATTTTAAAACTGGTTCTTGCTACACGCTTTCTAATTATATTTTGTGCAAAAGCGTTGAATGTGGCTAACGCAAGATCTTATGTACAAACACAAAATCCAATTTAACAGCTGAACTGTGGAGGTTTCAAATGTCCATTAAAATGACGGAAACACTGATATTAAGCTATATGTGTTGTAATTTCTCACGTTTTCATGTTTATGCCCATCACCAACCGTTTTCATAATCGAGGCAGTTAATCTTATCGAGTTCAAAATGTCATGCAGAAAAAATAATTCGTTGAGAACTGAAATAAATCACCAAACATTTTGTCGCTTTTTGTTGTTTCACATCCCAAAGTAATTAGAGCCATCTATCTAAGTACAGCCTATTTAAACATTTAAAGGTGGGGCTAGCAACAATATCCAATCAGACTAACAAATTTTGAAAAAATATTGCTGTTTTAAAACATAATCTGCATCAAGAATCATTCATTTAGTCATAAATATTAATAATAATACGCCTTGACACCTGCTTGAGAAATTTAAGCTGTCAGTCAATATCGAGAGGGGATCCCAGACCATTAAGCACCTCATTTCCTAATGTTAAAATTTTTCTTATCACATAAACTCGTAGGGACAATCATTTCGTCCAGAAAGGGAAGACTTCAGAGGTTGCAGGACTCTTAACAGAGGCTACGTCCAGCAGCCCGTTAAAACAAACCAACAGTAAGCGTTCCAGCTTTTCCCCTTTTCATGTTTAGCGTTTTTAGAAGAACGACTTTGATTTACACTCTTTTTCAAAAATATTAACAAGGTTTTTTGGCCATATTTTATTGTTCTTATACATAGTATGAAACATGCTGGTTTTAAGTTTCTGAGTCGGAGTTTTGGCCTGAGATTGTTAGTCATTTTTTTTGCTTACTTAGTGTCGATTTCTACTGAATCGAAAACATGGCCTTGGGTCGCTAAAAATTAAGATCCTGACTGCGAGCAATCAACTCAAGTCTCGTCAAACTGTCAAATAACTACGTTTTTCATTTCTGTTGTTTAATCTTCATCGCGTGCATGACACCAAACGATTGTCCTGGTTTTATTGCGCATTTAAAGTGGTGTGCAAACCCACTTTAGATATTTAAAATGCACAAGCACAGATTTCCCTGGCCGATATATCTTTCCTCTCAACTAAAAGGTGCCTTCTGGCTATTACTAATTTGAAAAGCAAGGATACAGATGATAAGTGTTTGAGGGAACGCCATAATTCCCTTACCTACGTTCTGGTAATGTCCCAAAAGGACAGCCATTACGTTCAATTATGTTAAAATCGTTCAGACAACTATAATACTGCTCAAAAAAGGACAAATTAGTAACTGATCATCAGTAGGATCGGAGGATACCTAAAACGTGTGCATTCAGTCTACAACTGGTTCTGGCTTCACCATCTATTTTAATCAAATACGTAGAAAAAAAAACATCAGTCCTCGGTTGATTAGAAGTTAGATCTTATGGCGTGAAATCTTTTGATAATAACATTTAGACCGGGTATTACTATCCTGCGGGATGTGCTTAATTTAAATAATAGCTGGATTATTGATATGAATATTACCTGCTATGAAACGGAGTTAAACATATCATGAACTGAAGTCTAACAACATATAAAATTCATCAAGTTCTCCTCGAATTGAAAAACCTCATTTTTGTTGTAAAGAAATACTAACAATTTTTCGCAAAATGCAACAATGAAACTACGGTCAAATTCGTTTATGATTCCAATCCCACGTGATAATTTAAGTAGTCCTCCGCTGAAACAGAAAATAAAGTTGCTTTTCATTATCTGCTAGAAAGAAAGTAAGACCATCACTCTGCAAATTAATTCTAACGGCAACTGTAAAATCATTGTCAAGTTTTTCACTTCACTTCACTTTATTTCAGTTGGCCAAAACAGCCTTGCTAACAGGGACACTGATAATATTGGCAGAACTGGGGGTAGCAGTAATGACGTTCAGTTACTCGTTGTTCAGCTGTTTCTGCTAATTAAAGTAATTTCCTTCAACCGATAAACATTGTCAAAAACCGCTAATCGGATGTCAGGAAAAACGCTCATTTTTATGAAAAAATTGTTAAAGATTTATTTTGTTTAGTTTTGGTTGTCATAAATCGTTCAAATTTGAGTGTCAGTCACCTGCGTTGTTAGTAACATGTCAATGAAGGGAAAGCCAAATTCAATTTCAACATACAAATGAAAAGTATTATCTCTTGTTCAACTAATTAAATGTGAAAGCAAAATTGCAGGCAGACAGTACCAGTAACCATGGTATTGGACAGCCAGATTTCAAGTTTAATATTTAGGTGTTTTATATCTTTTCAAACAAGTTGTTGTTTATGTAGTTTTTCGTGAAAGTTCAGTTAAAATTGTTCTAGAAAGCATGCAACCACTGGTATTTTATTTCATTGTATTGAAGCACTGCTTAAAATACAAAACTAACCGCTCTTCTTAATGTGAAAAACAGAATATTGCATAAACCCTGATATTATGAAAGTGCGGTTTTAAGTGTTGGTTTTAATTACTTTGCAATGCAAAGCTGATACGATGTGGCGATATGAGTTTCTATTCACAAGGAAATTAATAGGAAGAATAAGTTGGCGCCGCGCAAGCCGAAACATTACTTAGCTTTTGTATTTTTCCAAGGGCAGCGTAGAACGCTATCTGAATTTACTGACGTTGTAATCAGTTATATTTTTCATTTGAATTTGATTGTTTAATCGAAGCATCTGTTCTTTTTCTCAGGACCTAACAGCAATAAACAAAACTTAAAAACAGTTTCACCCTACGTGACACAGCAAAACAAGAAGTGGGATCAATGAACTGAAGAAACTTTCTCTTGATTGTCATCTCTTTCGGCAGTGACCAAACATTAACTCGGACACGTTCATCTAAACCGAGTAGAAAAAATTTAAGAAATTTTTGGCTAAAATCTCGTTAGATGGTGTTTGCTAGTGTATCGGCAGAGAAAACCGGCTGACAATTTTCATACTCAACTGACTTTGGTGTTGGAGGAGACAAAGAAAATAGCCTTGGAAATTGTTCGCAACTACAAGCACCCTACAATACCTGAAAATTAGTACGGTGAATCTCTAGCTCGTACACACGGCAAGTACTGGACACATAAAGACTGGTAACCCGCTGTGTTCGAGAATTAACACAGATAAAGAAACACAAGGCCATTGCAGCATTTCTTAATTTCCTAAAATTTGAATTATTAAAGAGGCGGCTAGAACGCAGCACTGCTAGGAACAAAACAAGTACTCAACAACATCAATTATTTCTTTTACCTGAACAGTTCAAGGTTAAAGTCTGTAAAAACTGACAAGAAAGTGAAAAGTTTCTAACTTGACACCGACTCAAGAACAATTGAAAAAAAGATTTCAGGTTTACATGCGGTAATTAATTTTATTAATTATAAAAACGTGGAAGGTGCAAGACTGAACAAGCTGATTTGAAAACAAGATTGTGTATATATCCTTGTGTAAACCGCCAACTCAGAACGAAATCACGCAAGAACTGGGCTAGTTAACGTTGAGAGTGGAACGTCTTGTTTAGACGGCCAGAACAGATTGTGAAAGAAACATCGAAGTCATAGAAAACTTTGTTCTGCTGTTGCCTCACAAGTAAAACCGCGCGCGATGTCAGCCAGCAATACGTCAATGCCTTTCCCACCACCGCTGTTTCCCCTACAGCCACGAACTACCGTTCAAGTGGCATTTGAATCAACGATCTTCCTCATCATCGACCTCCTGGCCTTCACAGGCAACCTACTGGTCTGTCTAGCGATGTATCGAAACCCCCGGCTAAGAACGACCACCAACATCTACATCACGGCTTTAGCTCTGTCAGACATCGGAAACGCGTTGCTAGTCCAACCTATGACTGTAGGCACCATAATGACAGGGAAGTGGGTTTCCGATTACGAGGGTTGCAAGGTACATGGGTTTTTTAATCTCTTCTTCGGTTACGTCTCCATTCAAACCATGGCATTGACCGCAATCAATCGATATTTCCGCGTGGTGAAAACCAAATATTACAACAAGATCTTCAATACAGTAAAGTCTATCACCTACATCGTTGTCACGTGGGCCTGTATATCAATCATAGTTTGGTTACCACCCACTGCTAACTGGTCGTTTTACATGTTTTTCCCTGATAATGCTGTGTGCGCGCAAGTGTCTCTCCAAAGTGAGGTGGCCTCTGTCATCTTCGAAGCAATCTTCTTCAACGTCCTCCCGCTTGCCATTATAATCTTCAGCTACTACAATGTCTCCAAGACGATCCGTCAACACAACGCGAGCGTCGCAACTACGTTGCATAGCAACCGTGCAGGTCAAGCGAGCGGGGGCGGCAGCTCGTCGCTAAGTGTCGAAGAAATCCGCATTACGCGAACGCTATTCGCGCTCGTGGTTGGTTTCGTCTTGTGCACCTTCCCGGCGTTCACCATATTTGGTCTTCTGCGGCTCCAAGTCACCAAGCTTGAGTCAATACCGCGTCCGCTAAGCCTAACCGCGAACGCACTGATCTTCATTTCATCCGCAATCAACCCTTTTCTGTATGGAGTGATGAACAAGCCTTTCAGAAATGAGTTCAAGGCAATCCTCACCTGTAAATGGAGAAACTCTGGGGTAGATCCCCTGACGTCGACAAACGGATCGTCTGGCCCTTCAACATCTATGACTAATAAGTCGAAGGCTTGAACTCTGTAAACTGACTACAGCTACCACCGTAGATAAACGGTTCATACAACACAGATAAGTTTGATTTAAAAATGGTCTTATTACGGAACAAAACCTTTTTAGCCGAACTGTTAAGCGTAAGAAAGTGTTATATACTGTCTTACATTGACTTCTCTTACAAACTTTGAATGAACTTCTATGTACATATACCGGCATTTCAAATCAAAATATGTTGAAAATAGACAAACATATTCTTTAACCGACAATTTTTATTTATAACCGCAAAATAAAACGTCCATAGTTGCTTGAAGTCTCCATAAAATGTCGAACTATAAACTACACAAACGTTTTCAACCAACCATCAAGAAACAACGATGACGGAGTCAGAGGTTGAAAATATTTGTTTTAACAAATTTATAACATTGTTAACCTTGTAATTTATTAAGTAGCTTTATTCAATTCGAAAATTTATTAATTTCGATAATTCCTAGCATTTGATCACTGAAGGAGAATATAAGGAGTGATGTCTGTGACTCCGGTAATGACGGCGTATTTGGTAAGAAAAGAACTGTGTATGGGAGGGAGAGGGACTGCTGTAAAGAGGAAAGATTTTAAGGTCCTGAGCATATGTGAATATATATGAGTACTTATCTTTTGGGTCAAAATTCGTAGAAAGGCATAATAAATAGACATCCTTTATAAGCGATCTGCAGTAGTCAGTGAAGGCCAAATTGAACTTCGAAATTCATATCCGTGTCATCACCTACACATCACGAAACAAAACTGGTTTTAATCCTTGCCTGAACAATTGGAGCTCAGTTTTTTTTCACTGCTGGCAGTGGAAATTCATTAAAGTGGCTCCAGTTGTTTCTATGTCACTAAACTTTAACAAAGAATTTCTCGTACATCACGGCAGATTACTGCCAGTGTTAGTTAGCAAGTATTAGAGAGTTCAAACAACAAGGACGGTAAGATCGAGAACGACATAAAACTTATGCACCAGTCAAAGTAAACCCCGACCCCCCCCCCACCCCACC
>JANRMR010030339.1:0-14932 GCA_025434825.1 Bergia sp. 'catenularis' | reverse complement strand
ATATGTTGACCACAGAGTTATTATCAAGGCCATATATGTTGACCACAGAGTTATTATCAAGGCCACATATGTTGACCACAGAGTTATTATCAAGGCCATATATGTTGACCACAGAGCTATTATCTCGTTCGGTGTTATATACAATTTTGTAAAGTGCTGATATTCATCAACGTTTACAACGCTGGAATGGAAGGAATCGTCTTGTTGTTCTAATATTTATATGCTTTGGGATTTATTGCTTAATTTGTTTTGCTGTTTTCTTTGTTTGTCATTTTATTTTAAACCCTTTACTATCAACTTCCTAAGCCTGAAATAACATTAGTGCTTTGAGTGAAACTTAGAAAAGTTAAATACAGCAGATTGAAACACATAGAATTGTTCAATACAGTAGATTGAAACACATAGAATTGTTAAATATAGCAGATTAAAACACGTAGAACTGTTAAATACAGCAGATTGAAACATATAGAATTGTTAAATACAGCAGATTGAAACACATAGAATTGTTAAATACAGCAGATTGAAACACATAGAATTGTTAAATACAGCAGGCTGAAACGCACATTATAGAATTGTTCTCGCTGTGGAAGGGGCTGGAGATTGCGTCATTCATGTAATCTGAGTTTGTTTTAGCGCAATTAAGACCTTTATCTATTCCTTTTCTTTCCAACAGAATGCAATTAGCTTCCAATGACCTTGTTAAAGCCGAATATATAGAAATAATTTTATAAAATGCGTTTCTTTAATAAACCTTACCATTAACCTTAAGAAATTATAAATTGTTGAAATAAAAATTCACAATAGTAAGCTGATTGTAACTTTAGCCTCATTATTTGTTGCCAACTGTTTCAAACAATTTTACAAACTATCATTTTGTCAGTTTTCCGTCTATTTTAACCTACGTCATTGTTTTGTGGATTCCGGTCCAATATAATATAATGGCAAATCTTAGACAACAATTTAGCCATTTCCGCAATAAGATTTTTTCGTTCGTGGAAAAACAAGTTTATCTATATTACGGAGTTATTGTTAGCAAAAATTAAGGGAAATACACGAAATGATTCTCAAAAGAGAGTACTTAACCGAATTACATGTTAGTTTTTTAACTGTTACATCAAAAGTTCTGGTGACAATTTCTGACGTCGTGAAGTTGTTACCGCATGCAGCGATTAAAACTTCGAATCTCTAAAACAAGCCAACACCAGTACATTGTTTTAACTTGGGTAACATGTTTAGAAATTCGCAGTATTAGCTTACAAATATTCCACAACAATTTATACAAAATACAAATGCAAGCAATGTATGACACAAGGCAAAGTTATAAATTCAGTTACCGTAATAAAAGACTACAAAACTACAAAATGACTTGTAATCATTCTGGATACAAAAAGTTAATATGATTTAAGTAAGGTAAAAGTCATTTATTCTGTAAAAACTGAAACTTTCGAATATGCCTTTGTGCTTCACTTATGCCAACGACAACCTTATAAGGTAATTATTTCCACCTTTTCGCTGCAGAGGACCTACATAATTTTTGGCCGGGTTTATCAATTTACTATAGTACAACAATAGTACAGTTCCCTCGGTTGAAGTTTCTCAGCCTCCTTCGAACATCGGAGACCCATGTTTACATATAACAACAACCGTAGCTGAATGCTCCACTTATTTTAGGCCAATAGTTTCGTTCAACAAAGTCTGCATTTAATATTAATTAATATTAATATTAATATTAATATTTTCTTTCGTTTACGGTTAACTGGTTAGGACATTACATCAGCGTTTATATTTTATAGCAAATATTGGAAAATGTTTTCTACTCTTATGCTAAAATTGATTGAGGCCGTTAAAGGCCGTTCGCTTGAGAACAGTGACGTTTCCTGTATTTTTCGATTGCGCCTTTTAAATACATCAAAACGTATATTGTGGTGTGATAACAACAATCAGCTATGCGACATGTTCCAAACTTGGAACGCAATACAGTTTTGATCAGCCATCAGTTCCTTCTTCGCGACTGGGAAATAAAGCCTTTTAGAGGGCGTTTGCACATCCAATAAATTTCAATGGACAATACTTGAATGGCAGCTTTCCAGTTCGTTTACTGTTCCCGCTAGTGTTTGTTTGAATCTGTGTTGTGGAGGTCACCACTCAATAATGTCGTCACTTTTTCCATCGACCTTGTTTCCATTATTAACCGTGAGATTTGCGAAGGTCCAACGAATAAAGGGGCCAGGTACAGTGTTGAGCAGAGTATTACGACTAAGATAAAACTGACGACTAAACACGGCATCAATCCGACCACGAAGAGTCCGACCATTGGATTGTCGGGCCACCACGGCTTGTAGTGCAGAAAAGGATGAAGAGATAGGAACAGGAAGTCAAGTGACAAGAAACAACTCATTTGAATTGCCATCAACCATTCAAAATTCCTATAATTTCCACTAAAGAACGAGCGTTGTCCATTCTTAACACGTTGGTACAACCTCTTGGAAAGCTTGTATGCAACAAAGAAGCAGATGAAAGAGTACAAACCGAAGAACAAGCATCTACTAGCAGAGAATACGGCATCCTTGCTGATCATCGTGTTGTTCTTTTACAGTCTTCACTGACACCGATATTCAATAAAAACACTTACAAAACCGCGGAACTTTGTTTTCATATAAAATTAACATATCAATTTAATGCAAAAACATGGGGAACCGGCGGGGTTGTAAACGATGCCTTTGGGCTATATTGTTATAAGTTACAAATGAGGCCTATTCTGGGACACAAAGTCGCTTTAAGTCGCCTTCAGTCTCGCAAAGTCGCCTTAAGTCGCACAAAGTCGCCTTAAATCACGCAAATCATCAAGGTTTTGGAGAGGATTTCTCCTTAAGTCGCCTTAAATCGCCTTAAGTCGCGCAAAGTCGCACAAAGTCGCCCAGGTTTTGGGGATCATTTATACTTAAATCGCCTTAAATTGCGGCGACTTTGGGTCCCAGAGAAGCGTCAAATGACTCCCCATTCAAGCTAAGTATCGAAACCCTCTATAAAAATATAAATATAATAAATATAAAAATGAAATTAAACACAATTTTAAAATTACAACATTGCACGATTAAAAAAAGTAAAACGAATAAGAGCTCTTCTACATTTTTGTTCCAAATGATGTACTTTTTGCTCGTTACAAAGTTAGCAAGATCAAAATATTCGAAGAATCTATAAATTACCTCAACATAGACGTGACGTAACCTCAATTTGAACAAGCGTAGCTCAAAATACGTTATTTTGAGTGAACATACACAAAGTTACACATTATATGTCAATTGGTTACTGGTTATTGCTTTTGCCATTTCCTGGGTTTCCATAGCAACCAGTCGGCTTGTATAACACAGTGCACGTGTCTACATTTCGTTAGTCTCTTGGCTTCGGTATGACGTTGAAGTTGTTTTGCTTCGATAGAGACCAATATTAAGAGAAAAGCCAAGCCATTCACGTTCAGTTTTGTTTGTTTATTTTTTGTTCACAGGGTTTCCCTGCTGTAAATTATAACAAATGTGGACCGCGCATACACTCCTTCAAGATAACGTTGTAGTTATTGTTCTGTAGTATTCACGACCTCGGCTTCTTACGTATATCAAGTAGTTTGACTTTTACAGTTATTCTTGCTACCTTTTATATTGTGTTTTATGAAGTGACACTGTAACTACCCTAGATCAGTAGATGGTTTTGAGTGGTAGCAGTTTGCCCTGACAATATGTCTCAATAATGTATAAATGTGTGTGGAACACCAAAGTATAATATATTAGGGATATTGAATGGTCCCACAAAATTCTGAACTGCTCGCAAAATTGGACTCCTACTCGAATTGCTCGCAAAATTTTAAGGATGACTCGCTTGCTCGAAATCATCAGTTTTCATAATTTAGTGCTCAAATGCTCGTGCTCGCACAAAGTAACAATGTGCTGGCATACTCGCATACACCAATCGACACTTCTTTATATTATAACCACTGGCCAGATTGTAGTTGTCTATTATAAATATCTTAAACTGGCATCACAGGAAGCTTGCATGTCTTCTAAATATGTCGTCGAACTGGAAATAGTAACAGGTGGGAGGTCCATGAATTTCGTCTATTAGCATGCGAGGGGTTTGAAGAACACAAAAATCACGTTCAAGGCAGAGCAGCATTCATCAGTTTTGTGAATATAAGAGTGATAAAAGAGCTAAGAAAGGCTAAGTGTTTCTTATTAGCAAAGGTCAATTTTTTGTAGTGGTTTTCATATATAAATTAAAGTCATTTTGAAATATTTTTTCAGAAAATATAGCGATATAACGCACGCTCTGATTGTTTGAGCATAGATCGACTGTATCAGCCACATCGCTCTACAAGACTGAATACTAATTCTAGGCTTGGACTGCCTGTGGTAGTGGTCAAGAGTCTATTAATAATTCGGATAATTACGTATATTGAGAACAAAAATCGTCAAGTCAAGCTTAACATATGATATGATCAATGGTTATCAACTGAGCATTTTCAAGAAAAGAAAAGGTATCAGACAGAAATCTTCAAGGGAAAAGTTCAGTATTGCAACGTTTTTCGGTGAAACTGAGAGCATCAATAAAAAATAGCTTGGGGGCGCTAGAAACAAAATAAAATCTCGGCAAAATGGAAAGTGGACACATGTCAAGTGCGTAATCTCTAAAACGAACACGACATCTATACTATAGTTGACACTTCAAAACAGCTGCTTAATAGTAGTACATTGAATTGCTTCGTTTTCTGTCAACACTTCTGCGTGTCCTATCACGACGTGGTCTAGAAACACGCACAACGCTGTTTTATTGCTCCAATAACAAGTCATTGTAGTTTCAGCAGTAGCAGCGCTTGAGTCACATTTTCGTAAAGGCACATTTTTACAAACGTTTGTAGGTTGGTGCTTTTAAGGCACTGCAGTTTATTACAGCTCAAGACAATGCCCTGTTGATTTAGCTTGAGGTATAGCACGGCGTACAAAGTGTGTTTTTACGCAGAAATAAACAAAGTCACTATTTTAACCGAGAATGTTTGCGTCCATTACTCCGGATAAGGCTGTCTCGATAATCTAGCAAGGAATACACCCTACTATAGTTGCCGCCTTACACTATGATATGATATGATATGATATGATATGATATGATATGATATGATATGATATGATATGACATGATATGATATGATATGATATGATATGATATGCAGTGCTAGATACTTGGCTAATTTAACTACGCTATACAGATGTCAATGTATGCATATGTTAATATATGCTATGTTAATGTATGCTTTGCTATACGCTATGCTATATAGGCTATGCTATATGCTACGCTATGCTATGCTGTACTATACTATGCGACATGCTATTCTAAACTATTCTCTACCATACCATAATGGTACCATACCGTACCGTACCATACCATACCATACCATACCGTACCGTACCTTACCATATCATATCATATCATATCATATCATATCATATCCTGTCCTATCCTATCCTATCCTATCCTATTATACATATCATATCATATCATATCCTATCCTATCCTATCCTATCCTATCCTATTATACCATACCATACCGTATCATATCATATCATACCGTACCATACCGTACCATACCGCACCGTATGCCATACCATACCATAACAAATCATACCATAACATGCCATGCTATGTTATGCTATGCTATACTATACAATACAATACTTTGCTAGATGCTATTCTATATGCTATGCTAAGCTAAGGCCCGGTTTAAACGTCGCATTTCACATGTGCCGAACTTAATTCAGGAATTAAATGCATGTGATGTTCGACTTTTAAATCAAATAAGCTTGACGGATTTAATTAAATGCGACTCAGTTCCGTCGCATCTTCGACTGAGCCAGTCGAATATTCGACATTGGTTCGACATCTGATTTATACGTCGAACTTCACATGTGCCGAACCGAATGCATAAATTATTTTAATTTATTTTGTGCCCGCAATTTTATGTTTTTTCTTGCCACCAGTCAGTATTTCGGTTAAATCGGTGACAAGATCGAAGACGAGATTGAGGACAAGCGTGCTGTTTTGCTCTAAGAGTAACAACAGCAGAACAAGAGAAATTTCCAGAACTCGTCTTCTTCTCGCTATGAAGTAATTTAGCGCCACTTGCATAAAAGCCGTCTTCTTCTCCAGACACGAAAGAGCTGAGAAATGTATAAACAACGAGAGAGTGAAAAACTGCCATCATCCGCCATATTTGGAAAACTCGAAATGAAAATTGGGTCTGGGAACGAACGAAAACCTGCTCATGAATTAAATGCGACAGCATTTAAGTCGACGTCTAAATCAAATGTCGAATTTAACAGTTTGAGTCAACCCAAATAGGTATTAAGTTCGGCACATGTGAAGTGCGACGTTTAAACCGGGCCTAAGCTAAGTTATACTATGCTATGATTAACTAAACTATGTTATGCTATGTTATCCAATACTACACTATACTGTGCTAAGCTAAATGCTGTAGGCTACCGCTCTTTATGTTATTTTATGTTATGTTATGTTATGTTATCGTAAAATGATCTATTCTGGTGTGCAGTATTAATGCAAAATACATTTATTTGCAAATCAAGAATTTCATGAGAATTATTATAAGAATCTATGAAGTAGAGCAATAAACCCTTTAAAATTCTTTAACCTATTATCTTGTCCTTGAGTTTAAGGCTATATTATGTACACTAAAGCGTTTCCTAAGTCCAGTTAGATTGATTTCATGACAATACTGTATACTCCAAAGGCTTTGTGTGCTATTTGAGTTAAGCAACAAAAACCTGGATTGTTTGTAAATCCTGTTTAGCGTGGAAACTGGGGCACTTTTTGATGTTATGTATTCCGGGAATTGCGAATTGACCCCATATATGGAAGGTCCCCTGGGTACGGTGGAGGGAGTGTGTCTCCGCTAATCGAGTTGCGCTGGGGGTGGGGGAGATGGTCAATCATTTCCATATCATTGTATCCTCGACCATGCACATAGTCTACCGGGATATCGATCCTTGAAGTTGATCTGCGCGGAAGCTTCTTGGTTTTTTTCTTCACACTTTTGTATTTACACTACAAACAAGATAAGAAGATTAAGAACTGATGAAGAATAAAGTGACATAATTAAAAGAAGAAGAAGAAGAAATGATATGAAAGAAAAAAATGAAAAGGAATGAGAAAAAAATAAATGAAAAGGAAAGGAATAAGAAGATAAGAAGAGGAAAGACGAGACCAGGACACCGACCCAACCCTATTATATTATCTTTAACAAGATTTCTTTCCGTTCTTGTTTTTTTTATTTTCCCCTTTCATTTTCTATTTTCGGAACCTCCCTGAAAATTACTCCGGCGAGAGGAACTTAATGGTTAAATATTTTATAATTATGACTAGTTTTTCCTTATTATTATTAAATATTATTATTATTAATTATTATTACTATTATTATTAACAATAATGATAAACTGAAGATAATAACAGTGTTGAAGTTGATGATCAGTGACACTGACAGTCGCACGTCAGCTACAGTGAAAGTAAAAACTTAAAAACTTGCCCAACAACCGAAAGAAAAATAGAAAACTCTTCAACGCTTTAAGCAAGGTGAGAAGGCAGAGACTTTATTATGTGATTTTTAATTTATGTAAACATTTTTAAAAATCTCAACTTTCAAAAGTAGCCTAAATGTTTAAATCTTTTATCCCGATAGGGAAAGTTAATAAATTGTATTGTATTGTATTGAGAGTGAATGTTGTCATTCATCCAGGTTCAGTTGTAGTAGGAATTTATAAATCGATTTCTGGAATTTTGAATTGTATTGTATTGTATTGTATTGGATTGGATTGGATTGGATTGGATTGTACTTCACTGTATTGGATTGTATTGTGAAGCATATGAAGCTTTAGCAATCAGTTCGGCGACGACGAGGAGGAAAACACCAAACAAAAGGTATAATATTTGTGCATGTGGAATTGCAGCAAGCTGACTGTGCGATAAAAATAGCAGTTCAGTTAAAATTATTATTATTATTATTATTATTATTATTATTATTACTAATTGTCCATTCTCTCGATTCCGTTCAAGTCAGGTTGACAATAACGACGAGAGTATTGGATACTGACTGGGAGCGTTGCAAACAGAAATGTAAACATGAACAAAATATATGGTCGGCAATAACAATTAACATGCTCAACAAAATTTAAGTTTTCTAATTTATAACTTGTTCCTCATATACTATTTACAACGTCTTAACAAATGCATAAAGCTCACGAGCTAATTTAAAGTCATCTCAATATTTCTCAACGGTGAAAATATACGAAAAAGCTTTTAAGCTTTTAAGTCATTTAATAATGACTAACCAAGGTACTGTCCGTTACGAAGGAAACATATAGCTAAAACTAGCAAAAAAATTATACGCAAGGGAGCAAGGCGAAACCTATTTCAAATCTACACACGTACTTGAAAAATAACTTGGTAATGTTTAACTGACCTCCTGGCACGTCGAACGAAAGTTATAACGTGGAAAACAATTGATTTTAGGTTTTGTAGAGAATGTAAACGTCACCAAACAAACTGACCTGTTATCACTTCAGCTAAACTTCGTTCAACTAACAATCTTTTAGCCAGAAAACAATAACAACGAATGAATGACAGATGAAATAAAAGAGAAAACAAAGACGACTTCCAGCAGTTGTCATGTCAACCGTTGACGTACCTCCTGATAGAGGTCGCTAATATCAACAACAACGACAGCGGTTATAATCGTCAACAGTAACACCAATAACGATAGGGACAATAACAATGACAACAACAGTGGTAATAATCATTAACAGTAACAATAATAACGACAGTGACAATAGTATTGACAACGACAGCGGTAGTGATAATAATAGTAGCAATAACATTGACGACCAAAGACAAAGAGGTTTGGGGTTCCACTTACACAAGTGATGATCAAAGCCAACAAAAGTATTAGAAGCAGCCCAGCCCCGCACAGGACCCCAATAACTCCATATATGGGGATGATATTTTTCCATAGTTCTTCAGCCCACGGCCAAGAGATAGCGAGTGCCTTTAAATGTAAGAACAGCAATTTCAACTTGATTAGTATAGGTAAATCAAATGGCGACTTGTGAAGTTTGACAAATGAAAGTGATATACTCAGAATATTTACAAAACGTATACAATTTACAATACAATTCCTCAATCTGTGCAGCATACTGGTTAAGACAACTTGATGGAGGACCATCGCTCCAAAGTGACTCGACTTTCTTGGTCTCTCCTCCGACCCACTTACTCCCCAACACAGCAATTGGCAATTGAAAACTAATCAACAAACAAACAATATATTGACTTGCTAATGTTCGTGTGGGCACACAAGTAATCCGAAAACACGCCTTCGATACTCTCGCGTCAGTTTACATAAGAAATGAGTTTCACGCAGCTTAAATAAAGTATACATAATTAAACCTTACTGACTTTTTTTCTGTTTTCACTTGGTTTTGAACGTCAACATTTGCTGTCGAGAGAAGACCAGGTTTACTGTAACCTTCCTGTTTGTACTATCAATAAACTCCACCGCGTGGACGATCTAACAATGCTATAATCTGATTGCCATGTCATTTTATAATATCCAAATGAGAAACGGTTTTTTGATGGTGCAGAACAGCCGTTAGCTCTTCCTCAGAGAGGCATCCCAACTTTCACCGCCATGGGCGTAATTTTGACCAAACCTTTCATGGGGGTCTATTACAGGTATGAAACGTTCCGCAAACCGCCGCTATTTTTCACCTTACACCGTTTACTTTCTCCTGTTTTTCGTAAAAACTTCATGATCTAAGTAATTACTATATTCTTGTTAGAGTTATTTTCCCAAAGGAAATAGCTTGTTTTAATTGTCTGACAGACTTTTGATATCAATTTTAATAGATATAATTTCATCCGAAGATTTAAAATATTGTATTTTTTCCCTCTTTTTATATACATATTCAGTTACTGTTATATGGTGATTGGATTTACACTGATGTAAACATAGTAATTTTTGAAAGTGCTTATTAATGCCATTATTATTATTATTAATTATTATTATTATTATTATTATTATGATTCAGACACACATTACTCCAGACGTTCATATACAATTGTTCCACAGTCACTAAATTTTCAGTCCACACTAAATGTCACACACAATCTCATTTCTTTCACAGACATACACACTTTAACTTATAAAGACGCCGCTATTTCTGACATCGTCATTCGCTCATGAAAATGCGTAACAACCGAAAACCGTGTAGAAAAGGTAATGAGTTATCATCACCGCAGCATTATCTGATTATTCCTTATCGCCACATATTCGCAATCCGACTTCCAAAATGGGCTGAAACTCCCGATCTACCAGACTATGAAAGACCCCCTTTTATTGCCAATGGCAATATTTACCTAAAAAGACGAATTGATTGTCTGAGACGAATTTTTGGTCTCCCTAATTACCTTAAAATGAATTCGACGATCACGAACTTTTCAGTCTTCTGAAATGACTTTGAATTCGTTTAGATTAATGTGAGACGAATGAAAACAGACGCATAAAGCCGAGAGTTCTGTATAATCAGGAAAAAGATAATTCTGGATTTGCGATGAAGGAGAAAGGAGGGCCTCACACGGTTTGTATTTAGTGATCATTATCGGCGTTCTATTGAATGCTTCTCGTACCGTTTGTTTGGCGAATAATTCGTCCAGATGAATAATTATCGGTTAACGCAGCCATTTTTTTTACGACATATAATTTTAAATTGTGTCAACTTCCGATGTTCTTGCAGCTTTCAGTTCGATGCCAGGCAGTATTTTAATTTGGCAGTGTTTTGCAGTGTCATTATCAGCGAAGTCGCAACACTTTTCTCAATTTGCTTAATAAATAATATAAAATATGAACGATTGAGTCTCACTGTCGTGACATTGTTTTCCAATCTGTCATGTGATAATGGTAGATTAAATGTTATCATACAACTCGCAACACTGGAAACGAAAAAAAAATTAGTTTTCCTTCCACATCCATTTCATTGTTTAAGCTCAGCTGAGTCTCGGCCATTAAACTGACGTATCCGCTAAGTAAATATTGAACAGAAACTTACCATGGGTAGGATAAAACTGCAACTGCCGGTCACGGCCAGAAATTCACCTGAATGCTCAAAAAATAACGTTTTCTGCGTCTTCAAACTCTTCAATACGAGGAAACAACCACAAATCCAGTGATGATGTTTGAATCTCGTGTTGTCCGTGTCAATATATACTTATAGTCTTGTTATGCAACTCTTGAGTTTGCTGGCACACGCTTTCCTTTCTTTCCTTACAATCACCGCCGACGATGGTTAATCCATAAGAAAGCCTCCTTCGACAAAGAAAGTTGGCCAGCTATGCTGACACATGTGATAGAAATTTTAGTTAGTGGTGGATTCGGAACTTCGGGAAGGTTGTTACTGCAATCTCGTTTTGAACTAAGTGTTGCTAAAACGTGACGCCTCTCAAACTCAAGTGTTTATCAAACAATATAACATGACATCCTGGATATTTGTGGAATGCCCAGAACAGCTCATCGCCCTAATCATTAAGAGAGTGACACAACATTTTTTGAAATAAAATACTTAAAATAAATTTTAAAACAATACAAGGAGAGCTAACGTAAGTACAAGAATACAAAATCAAGCAGCTTTTCTAAGGTGAAATGTCTTACTGGCCTAATATCGATTATTTTACTGGCCCAATATCGATTATTTTACCGGCCCAATATCGATTATTTTACGACATGTATATGTACGTATGTATACGTAATGTGTATATATAGCTTGGATGAGTTCGCAGTTGAAGGTTTCAAAGGTTTAAAGGTTTATTTTTTCCCACATCATTTTACAAATTATATAGAAACAAAAACAAAAAAGTTCAATATACGTGGTGGGTGCAAGGGTTACAACACCTATAGGGTTAAGAGAAGTCTCTTGCACCCGGTGAAAAAGGAAAATATAGTTCGAAACAAATTCAAAGATAGCATTAATGTGTATAATCAGAATAAATGTAATGAAATATGTATATATATAAGGATAGGAATATATAGACACGCAAGAAATAGACTTTAGAAAACATTTTTTAAAAAGGTAAAAAATATATAGCTAGGATCCAAAAAGAATGCACTTGTCCCCTCTTGGTGTATTATACTTTGATAAAAATGTTTGCGTAGGTGGACGAACTCCTCACCAGTCTTTGAAAACATTTCGAATATTTGTCGTTAATTTGAATTTACAAGTGTTAATAATATTATGAATTTGAATTACAGCGGATTAACATAATAAAAAAGCCACTAGTTACAATACAATGCTAAAGGTTTATTAAAATATATCAAACGATAAAAGTGAGATAAAAACGTAGAATTTGCTACAGAAACTTTGAATACAGTATATACAATTTAGTTGTGGTTATAAGATGTATTTCGTAGAACTAAATTCGTTTCTTTCGTTAAAACCGAAGGGCCACAATATTGTGCAGTTCAGTACCAATAAATTATAGTAAACATGTTAGTTTATATTGTGCAGCTTAGTACAAATAAATTATAGAAAACAGGTTAGTTTAATATAGTGTTTGATGCTTTTCGGTCTACATATAAATTCCCATGTGTGGTTGCCCAACTAACCGGGTAAGGCCCCGTACAGAATATGTTGCGGATGAAATGCTCAAACGTTGCTCAAAAGATGCTGGTAACTTAGAAAGTAGCTTCCAAAATTTGAAAATCTGCTTGCAAAAGTGAGCAATTTAGTTAAACAAGACTGCTAAGCCTGAAAAGCGGATGTTCCATGCCATGCCGCAACACACGTTTGAAGTACCAGTGAATAATCCTATTGATAAAAATAAAGTTTTCCAAGACAAATATCTTGAGGTAAGCAAATTTTATTTCAATCCAACTAGCAGTTATTTGGAAATTTAGATAAACGATTAAATTTCCCATACAAAGTCTTATAATATGTAGGAGTCTAGCACAGAGTGCACCCCAAAACACGAATTACAAGCTTGGGCTGCCTGTAATTACATCTATGAGGCCCTACATGAGGTAAGTAGTAGTAACATCATTCAGCAGACTTCAGAGAACAGAAGGAATCTTCAATCAAGCCTCATGGGCGAATGCACTTTTGCAGTGAGCGCTGTTTTGGCTAAAATTTTCGATAAAAAATTGTCTGATCGTGTCTTCTCTCCATGGTCCACCACTGTTTTGATAAGCCAACAAACGTCGTGTCATGGTTGAATACTGTTGACCTTTCAAAAACCAAGCTTTGATGGTGACGAATGAGTCATTTGAGATGTCACGAACTCACCAACAAAGACAAACACTTCGTATTTACTTCAGTGGCCGCCATTGCAACTGGTATTTCGCACTTTAAACAACCATCGCAGCTTGCGGGCATATTTCTCACTGAAACATCCCACTTCTTTAAAAAAAAAGGACCGCTGATGACAGGCATGGGGACGGCCAAGATGAACATGGTAGGTATCTTTAAGACAACAGTTTCAAAATGTTGAATTTTTGGCAGCTCAATTTGGGACCATATACTCCATAGATTTAGCTTTTCGGTTCTTTTGAAGTCGGTGGTCGGATTACGAATTATATAATTGTGAGATAGAGATGAATTTAGTACTCAAAGTTGATTTGCAATTCTTTTTTCTGGTATGATCGGTTACCTTTCAGCATGGCCACTGAATATCAAGATTCGGTTCACTCTGTGCTGTAGACAGTCATTGCAGTCATACGAACGGTCTCGCTCCTCTCTCCAACCAGCTTCAGTTTAATTACCACTCAATTCTGGTGGCTACTGAGCCTTGAACTTTTTACTTTGGGGCTCTGGTTCACACCTACTCGGCTTTCGAGCCAGCAGCAAATCGAGTGAGCCGCTCTTTAGTCTGACACTTGGGAGAAGTCAATACTGAGAAACAGTGTGTTCCTTCTCGCACCAATCAATTTTTAAGTTCATCTTTCAAATGCCGAAGTTTAGTTGTTTTTTTTTAAAAAAAGAGTGATTCTTAAATTTGTGTGACAATTGATTATCAAAGATGCACATCGTTCATAGTTTGTTACTGTTTCAGTCGTTGAATATTTACAATGGGACCCTTTATAGTTGTTCGTCATCTGCTATTTTATGGACCGCAATGCATCTATTAAACTTGATGTCCTCCTTGGCGAATCCAGGAAAACAATTTCAAACTGAGATATCGATATAATTAATTAATTAATTTTTGTTTAACGATTGAAATTAGAATTTTAAACTAAAGAATCCAAAATGTAGAAAATTCTTGTAAACGCTTGCCAGTAATCTCTTTCTCCCTTTCTCCCTTTGAACTCCAGTCAACATAATTTATACAACCAGGAAGTGTTGAAGGCAGTGATGTGAATGATTATTATAAAACGACACTTCGAACACTCACGCGCCTGGCTTGGGTGACGTGACGTAAAGGCGAGCGGGCTGGAATTGAATACTTCATAAGCCCATTTGCTTTGTTCTTTACTATTGTTTACACAGATGTTTGTGGACCCACGAATTAAACTGCGACAAACTTTAATACAAACCGTAAAATGAACAGGATGAAAGAGATTATTATGACTATCATTTTGTTGCTACAAACCGTAAAATGAACAGGAAGAAAGAGATTATTATGACTATCATTTTGTTGCTACAAACCGTAAAATGAACAGGAAGAAAGAGATTATTATGACTATCATTTTGTTGCTACGTCTAAGGTCCCGTCCACACTAATGATTTTTGTTTGAAAAAGCATTCTTTTTTATCCGTTTTCGCCTTCCGTCCACACTAATATATGTATGTCTACGAACAACAACAACAACAACAACAACAACAACAACAACAACAACAAC
>JANRMR010030228.1:0-14937 GCA_025434825.1 Bergia sp. 'catenularis' | reverse complement strand
TCTTCGTCGTTATGATCAACGAGCTCGACATCCCTGGTTGTGATCTCTGGAAATATGTAGATGATATCACCATCTCGAAATCGATAGGCAAGAATCAAGCAGGCAACATCCAGAATGTTGACATCCTAACAACCAGAGACGCTGCAGACAAGTTTCAGTTCAATGACCCGAGCTGTAAGGAACTTTGTATTTGCTTCGAACCAGTTATAATTAATGACAAAGAGATCGAAGCTATTTCTCTAAGGCTAAAATTCTCGGCCTAACTATCTCATGTAACCTTAAATGGAATTACCACGTAGATGAAATTGTAAAGAAATCAAGGAAACGCCTGTAATGATTATCCCAGCTCAAACGCTTCGGATTAGCCACACGGGAACTGATTCAGTTTTGCTGTACGTGCATTCGGCCGATTACAGAGTATACTTGCCCCGTATTCCACGACAGTCTGCTAGCCTATCTGTCAGACGAGGTGGGAAAGGTACAACGGCAAGCCATGCGAATTATATTTGCGCAGCTTTCCTACAAGGATGCACTGCTCGAGTCTGACAGGGCTACCCTGGCCGACAAGCTTTTTCAGAACAAGCTACATTCTTTACTACCAGTGACAAATGCCTGTCCTTACAATCTAAAGAAACAGTATCGATTTAGGCCGGTTTTTAAAACAAAATAGATTCAAGAATTGTTTTATTATTCGTAATGCCCTTAAGACCTCTAATTAAACTAAAATAAACTTTAGCTTATATAATTATATTCCCTATATTTTATACTTATAGCTTTAATGTCAATCTTTTAATAATTATGTAAATAATTACGTAATTCAACTAAGGGTTGCCATGCCTCAGGTCTGATGATCGCCATCGAACTGATGAGCGTGAAACTCGAGTCACAAACAAAGTTTATAAAGTTTTAAATTTTTTAATGTCCAATAGTTTTAAAGTTTTACTCTATATCATATTTTAAATTTTACATGAGTGTATATATATATATCAGTTCGATGGCGATCATCAGACTAAAAGAAAGTTATGGTGGTTTGATTTAAAATTGGCCGCGTAATATCTGTTTTCATGTCGGCATTTCGACAAGAGCTCCGTTCTTTTGTTAGGAAGAGATGCATTGTCTCCGTTTAAAATGGAAATCTTCTCTGCCAAGCATAAATTGCATTGCTTTGTGCCACTCTTGTACGCGTTAGCTCGTTTAACAATGGACCACTTGATGGTGAATGGCGTGTTTTCTTCTTTCAACTCCCAGACGTACTTAGATCGGGTTGTGCTGGCTGAATATTTTTTGTTGTTAAAAGACAGTTTATGGTTTCGGAAACGCGTTTTGGAATTATGTTCCGTCATCTCAATATAAACTTTTGGGGTGCAGTTTTCCGTAGATACTGTTGCTTTGTAAACTAGGCTGCGCGCCATGCAAGCACCTTCCAGCGGGCATTCTGTTTGTTTGTTTTTTCGGCAATTGCAGTCGGTGCGTTCTTTGTCGATCTCGCGTCTTTGGACCTTTGTGTTGTGGCGCTTGATTAAAGTGGCCATGTTATCCATACAGCTGTAGCTTACTTTACAATTCCCTCTGTTGAAAAGCTTGTGTAGGTTGTGGCCCTTAGGGAAATGTTTGCTTAATTAGTTGTAGAAATTGCCTACCGACCTTTGTCTGCATGTTCTTACTGAAAGGTGGTTTAAACCATGCAATGTTCCTACTTCTGTTTTTTTCTTGCGTGCGGGATTATCCCTTGGGTCGTTGTATTGCAACTGTTCTTTGAACCCGCTTGATCTTAGAGCATTGCCGTACGCCCGTTCGGCTTTGTTAAATTCTGTTATGTCGCAAAATAAACTGCTAATTCTTTTGTTGATGAATTGTTTAAAGCAAAAGTGAATCTTAAGGGCAAGACAACTTGTCGCCTGCCCGGATATGAAGATGGAGTGGTCAACAGAATTTATATCGAAGAGAGTTTGACGAATAAAACAAAGAACTGTTTAAGGCCTGCCTTGTTGAAAAGATGAATTTGAAGTTTTTATCTATTTGGACAAATGTTGGTAGAATTTATATTCGTATGAGCCGGGAAAAAGTAGACTAGTACACATCGCTAGTGTCAGTGACCTAGCCTCTTGGTGGGGGAAAAATGAGGGATTGAAAATCATCGAAATGGCTTGAAATCCACACCACAGAGCAAGAAGGACACAAGCAACACTCCAGGCAAGTTAGAGTTCCTTTATTTCATTATTTACAGAGATATCGGTGAAAGTCGAAATTTCCATACAAAGTCTTATAAATTTGCTCGACGCCATACATCAACAACACTCATTCATGGTATGGGCCTCCTGTGCTGAATTCTGGATAAACATTGCCTTGGTTAAAACGTAGACAAATTTCTGTGACATAGTAGCTTGAAAAACGATAAAACTGGTAGATTGCGACAATCTGCCTTTGAGATTTCGCCTCTTGCCTCTTCGAACATCTAATGGCAACATGAATCGACTTTGCTTTTAAACTTATACTTACTTAGCTCAATTACGTTAGAACTCGTAGTAGACATTGCTTACCCGGTTCTATATTCATACAACGATAGAACAGGGTCAAGTCGTAGCGGATAGGAAAAAGAGGATCTATTTGAACGGTATAAAAACTGATACAGCAATCTGCCGACACATTAAATCAATTGACCTCTCTTGGCATTTCGTTTCCGTTGAGCGGATCGGCCCGAACCCAGTGCGCTCAAAATAGGACGATTTGATTGGACAACAAACAAAGATGTCGTTAAAAACCGCTTCGACTTACAAGCATGCACATACCGTGACTGTTCCCATTTAAGTGCACCAACATGCGCACTCTTCAGTGTGAGAACGTGGCAACTGATTAGGATGTCCTAAATCACAGTGACTCTGAAGATGCAGAAGGTTAATTATCAAACAAAGTATTTACAGTGTTGTCGTTACAGTTCTTAGTATTCTGAAACATTAAATGTCTTAAACTCGACTTGTGCAACATTTTAAAGCAAACCTTGAGGTATTTTTAAATCGTTTTTGACGTAGGAGATTACGAACAATATGGCGGCCATTTTGTGACTTCATTATAGTGCCGTTAAACTACATAATTTGACGCGTTAGATCATATTTTTGCTTATCTCTTATTTAACATATATTCTAAATTGGCGATAAAACATTATTTGTGTGCATTGCTACCGTTCTATCCTTGCTATCATACATTTTCGTGATGCTGAATAGCCAAAGATTAACATGGAAACTATTTCGTTTGTTCCTCTTCAGCCGTTCAGGGAGACATAAACCCAAATTTTCAACTCTCAGTTGATGGACTCTGAGTCTTCTTGTGTTGATAGGAGTAAGCTGAGAAAAGTATAAATAAAATACCGCGGGAAAAGCCCCAAAATTAAAGCGTTGTCTATAGGAGCGATGCTATAAAACTTACTGAGGAATTAAATGCAATTATATTAAATTCGACGTCTAAAACAAAAGTTGAATTTAATAATTTGAGTCGATCCAAATAGGAATTAGATTCGGTAAATGTAAGATGCGATGTATAAATCAGGACTAAGTTACTTGAATTTACACGTGACGCAAGGAGATAGGCAACTGCGAATACTGGGCAAGATGGTCAAGAATGAATTCGAGGCCTGATTATTGAAGATTGCTGATTTAATTTTAATCTATTCATCCTAAAAAATTGAGAGGATACAATCCCAAACGACAGCGAGGTTTGCCGCAAACAGCAATAGATCACAATACTTGTAGCTGTGCCATGTGATGAAAGAAAAGGCTCGATCTTTCAGGCGGTCCCAGCATGAATGTGGTGTAAACTTGCTAGGTGGTAGCTACTTGTAGTTTAGGTAAACTACTTACCGGCTGCTAAAGTGCTTGTTCAAAAAACAAACTACACTTATATTTACGTTTTCACATGGTCTTGTGCATTTTCTTGTGTTATTCCCTCAAGTGCAACATTTTCATTCTTGCTTTCATCTACAGCAGGATTATCACTGGCGTTTTGAAAAGTGTCTGAAGGGACTGTTTCCAACTTTTGTCTGATGCAACACGAGACGCAAACCTTCATGACTGATCTTGGGCTCAAATACGGGCAAGCCGTCGAGGCGTTGAGCAAAGTGGACATGGTGCAAAGGCCGATCAGAGTATACAAAGACACAAACCACTGCGGGAGATGATTGCCTGGAATCAGATCACCAAATCCAATTGTAGTGAAAGTAATAAACCAGACGTAGATTCCGTCAACAAAATTCCAAGGATTTTGCGTTCCACTTGTTGCAAATATTTCCACAGTAGCTCCGATTATGACCAACATTATCACAAGAATGATATTAAAGATGAGACATTTTTCAGGTAGGTTCTGAGGAGTTGAGTCCTTTTTCAAGTATCCTTTTTCAAGTTTAGTAATTAGCTTTTTGTGCAGAGCAAACATGCTTTCTCCCAGCACCTGCAGAGTTAGTAATGTAATAATAATTCCAAAAAAGGCATAAAAGATGCTGAAGAGCCTGCCGCCTTGTGTTACAGGCACAATGTTGCCATAGCCTGCAACAGACACAATTGATGTAAATGAGATACATGGATGACTTGCACAATTTATATAATAATTTAGAAAATTAGCGCGTTAAAAAAATTGGAAACTTAACTAAAAAGTGGACAGGTTTTCTTGTTTGAATTATGGCTGAAACACCCTTTTTCTTTTTTTTCTTTATAAAAGTAAAATGCTATGAGCCACTGAGAATAAAGTGACCTTGAGATTCAGAGCCATTGATAAAAATGTGCAATTTTTAGAAATGTAAATATATTATTTTAGATTGGATTACTTTGCATTTAGACTACATTACATTGATTTACATTAGTTTCTAATAGATTAGTTCAAACTGGACTAGACAAGATTAGATTACTTTAGGTTTGGTTAGATTAGGCTGGATTGGATTGGAGGATGGATTTAGTTGATATGTAATTTTTAGATCATAATTTCATATATTTTCGTTTAATTCTACTACTACTACTACTACTACTACTACTACTACTACTAATAATAATAATAATAATAATAATAAAAGAATAAAGATAATATTAATAATAATGACAATAATAATAACTATTATTATTATTGTTATTATTATTATTATTATTATTATTACTATTGTCATATTATATCATATTATATTTAGTGAATAAACCCCCTCTGCGCTATTTTTGTATGGAGCTATACAGGCCCTCGATGAAAAAGTGTCTGAAAAGTAAACGTTTGCCTGTGAATGTGAAACTTTGAGGACACTTTTTCAGACGAGGGCCTGTATAGCACCATACAAAAATAGCGCAGAGGGGATTTATTTATTTTCTGATCCAACAATAATTAATTAATTTTCTCATTTTGAACGGCAAAGCGCGTGCGATAAACGCAATGAAATTTGTTGAGTTCTTTGTGTTTTGTGATATTGAATTATTAACTGGCTTCGTCTTCTTTTCCCTTGTCGCTGTTCCCAACCTAGAAGCTGAGTTTTCGGCCATCATACAGCAACAACAACCATAAACAAAACAATTTTCATTGCTTGTCAGCGGTTGCAGGTATTGGGCCTGCCAGCGTGCATCACGTAATCGATTTTGGCCAATAGCATTGCGCGGTTCACAATGAAAATTATTGTTAAATTATAATATATCATATTACAAAAAAAAAGAATTTATACCACTTTTAAGAACTTTTGAGGTATCAATTTTATAAAAGAAATTAAGAACGTTCAGCCCAGGCAAAAAAGGCAAGACGTTCTTATAAACAAGAGTGTGTTGCTGAGCTTGCGAAAAACATTCAACACGTCGTTGTAAAAGGATGTCTGTCATTTCATGATTTTGGATCACCTACTTTTCAATCTCCTGTTTTGATCTAGCTCTTTGAATGCTTGTTGGCTGTTATTATCTAATGAACAGCTATTCAATATGAACTGTGTGAAGAAGAATATTCATACAATCAACAAAGCCTTTTAAGAATTTAATTTTTCAATATCTATTTGCAATCACGCAGCTGTACCTTCAGTCACTGTTGAAGAGGGTCAAAAGAGTTTTCTTTTTTTTCTGCTTTAAATAGTTTTAATATAACCTTGTACATTGTAAAGTTCAAACGTGGTCATTTAAAGGCAACAAACATATTTACTGAATCGTCTTTTTTCAACCGGCTCACCTTCATACAGTTCAAGTCTCACCACAGGGTAATTGTAATAGTCCTTCGAACGGAATCGTACATATCTTCCTTCGTTTTTAAAAAATAAAAATAAATAAATAAATAAAAGAGTTTTCGGGTTACAACGTGGGGCTTGTAAGACTTGTAATGAGCTCATTTTTCAGAATTTATTTATAAAGTGTGAAATTAAGTAACTTCCCATAAAATCGTTTGTAAATGAAAAGGTAAGCTTCTTTGAACAAGAAATCTTCGTGGTTTTGTCCAATAGTCGTTGAATAGTTTGTTTTATTTTTCTATTAGTCTCTAAAATCACAATGTTTACATCTTTCAAACCGGGGTAGCTTGTGATCACGCAGGTAATAATCGTATAAAAGCTTTAAATTTGAGTAAATTTGTGTCTACAATTCCAAAAAATAATTCTGATACTTTTTTTATCAGTTTCATTTTTAACTGAAGAAGAAAAAAAACTGCTCGCTCGAAACGTCTTGGCCTCTGATTTTAAGTAATCAGAGTCAAAACCATCTTAAATCGTTTCTGGAAGACAGTTACACCAATACTAGGCTTACAAAGGAAAAGTTGTTATTTTGTTGCAAATATTGTTTTCTTCAGGGCAAGGGTAAAACCGTCCAATCGTTTGTTTGTAATTTGTTGACCGATAGTGACCGAAATGAACCAGCAAATTTAACGAGCAGTGTAAAGATTAACTTTGATGAACGTTGAAATATTTCTACTTCCTTCTTATATTACATTAATGCCGTAGATTTGAAACTGTCTATTTTACCTACTGAAGTGCTTTCAAGATTGAAAGTTCTGAAAGACTTATTAATCCTTAATGATGTTGTGTCTAGTGGTAGCTAGGTAACCAACTATTGATGGTCAAAAACTGTTCCGCTTATCATCAACAGCTTTCGTGAGAATTAACAGAAACCTCAAAACTCAGTTTATAAAAGATTATCAGTAAAAAATAAACTGTTACGTAAAGAAGAAAAACTCAATGAAAAACAAAACTAAAGACCAAAAAATTGCAGCATTTTTACAGTTGTGTATCTAACGATCAGATGGCAGTGTAGATTACTTTGTCTTTACGACCACGCTAAGTATAACATCGAATTTGTTTTAACTATATAGGAACTGAGGCAATTCAATAACTTATGGTCTTACCAATTGTTGTAACAAGTTGAATCACAAAGACAAATCCCCGTTTGAAATCCTATGCCACTTCTTTTGAAATGGAGTATGCATCAACAAAATCTCGAGTTAATGCGTCAAACACATCTTCTGAAATATTATAAGTCGACTTCATTTTTGCCTTCAAACTTTGCTGCAAGCTGTGTTTTCGTTGTCTTTCTTCAATATTTCCTCCATTGTTTTCCAGTACCATGAAAACAACGCTTCCAAGCAAAGTGTAAGTGGAGAACAGAAGTGAGTATTTCAACAGCCTTGCTGTTCTCGGTGAAAGTGCTGCATCCATGTTGGCCAGCAGGTGTTTGTTTATCTCTGTAACATAAGTCAGTAAGGAAATACAGTGTGTTCTTTATATGAAGAGTTTTGAGGTTGACACAGCATGTGCTTTTCCCTTGTACACAGCTAATTGTGCCTTCCCAAATCTTATTTATGAACTAAATGGCCATTGTACATCATTTCCTTCAATACGAATTGCTGATTCGATTAATCCTTTTAGCGGCAAATAGTTATTACTGGTCAGATCACCATAATCAGCCACAGACATTTGCATAAAGGAATTCGGGTATTGTTAACGTAAAAATGAATAATAATCTCTCAATGAAAAACTTTTCCTTTTCGATTGCATCATGCTTATGTCAAAAAAAGACCAGCTGATGTTTTATTAACCCTCAGCAGGTTTGCAATGCCTCAAAAAGACCGCTTTCGTTGGACAGTTTTTTCTTTTTTTAAAATTATTAAAATCATTTCATCGGGGTTCCAACTACTATATTCTTTTCGGAACCTTTTGATCCAATCCATGCTTTAATTTATTATTCAAATGGTGTTCTACTGGATCTGATTGCCTGATGTTTACTAACTTTACAGAAGTATTTTGTTCTTTTAATAATTTTTGCTCTGTGTTTTAAAAAGTTGGTTATTTTATTTTTTTTTAATTAGGATATGTCTCTTATTTTAAATATTAAGAAACCTACTGTTGACACGCCACTACTTGAAGAAATTTATTTTACTAAATTCGAAAGATGATATTTTTTTGTAATTTCTTAATACTCGGGGTTTTTTTCAATTTTGAGTGAAGATACTCAGGAACTACTCAATGAATGTTTTCCCCGTGACATTCATGGCAGTTAACTGGAAACAAAAAGTGAACATAAATGATACATAATATTATAATTTATTAAGTAACAGGGTTTCTCTGTGCTTTCACGTATCTTCACTGAAAGCAATGAAAAACACTTGTTAAGATATTGTATTGCTATGGTTACCAGCCCGTCATCAAAACAAATTGGAGAGAATATTTCAATACCTTCAACAGACTTCCAACACTACCTAAAATTTCTGTTCGCTTGTTTGGGAGGGATGATTATCAATACTAATATTAAATTGATTGGCATAAAAAAAATGTATCTCCGCAAGGCTATATAACATCCTCCACCGATTTCTTAATATGTACGAATGGTAGTTCGGATTGAAAACATTTTTTACAAAAGCAATTGCTCACAAAAGCTTCAATCTCTACACTCCGAGGTTTAAACGGTTTCGCCCAAGCGTTTTCTAAATATCACAAAAATAAATTAATAGTTACCTCCCTTAATCTACAGAACCCTTCAAGGAATTTTTATAAATCGTCTGCTTAAAAGCTTATTGTTTTAACTATTAATCTTTTTTTCGAAAACCTAATGTGAAAATCACCTTCAAGGACTGGGGAATTTCTCATTAATTTTCTGTATGAAGACAAAAACAAAACAATGCTGAGTAAATCAGTTAAAAATATCCAAAGCTTCTGAAAGTAATTATGGGACTTTATAAATTCAAAATGTTTTCATTGCAAATATTCTAAAAATATTACGATGAGTGAAAAGAGATTATAGAACTGCAGAGGGCAGACTATGACATGACGTACCAAAAGTCGAGGATCACAAATTTTACTGAGCATTTTTGTTTTTGACAAAATTTTACCCCAAACCTGGTTCAGTACAAATCGAGTTTTAAAGTACGTCGCCCAGTGCCAGAGCGTGTGATTAGACGCGAAAGAGAGAATAAAAAAATGTAAATGCGGAAGCAGTTTGAAAAAAGGGTGCAATCGATATTATTGCTAACGGTCTGCTGATACAAAAATGTAATCGTTAAACATCAAAAACAAAACTGAAACAATATTCAAGGGACAACGTCAACTGGGAAGCATAGGGCAACGTGGAACACCTCTGCCGCAACAGGGACATCAAAAGAAACCTCAGCCTAAACTCAGATTTCTCAATGGGGTCATCTAAGGGGATCAACCCAGCCTAAACACAGATTTCTCAAGGGGGTCATCTAAGAGGATCAACCCAGCCTAAACTCAGATTTCTCAAAGTGGTCATCTAAGGGAATCAACCCAACCTAAACTCAGATTTCTCAAGGGTTATCTTAGAGGATCAATCCAGCCTAAACTCAGATTTCTCAAGGGGTCATCTAAGGGGATCAACCCAGCCCAAACCCAGACTTCTCAAGGGGTTATCATTGGGGATCAACCCAGCCTAAACTTGGATATCTCGAGCAGGAATCTAAGGGAAACACATCAGCCTAAACTTGGATGTCTCGAGTAGGGCACCTAGGGAGACCATCTCAGCCTAAACATGTATGGTTCGAGTGGGGCACCTAGGGAGACCATCTCAGGCTACACTCGGATGTCTCGAAGGAGACATATAAGAAGGAACCATCTCAGCCTGAACTCGGATGTCTTGAGGAGTGTATCCAATGGGACCAATTAACGTAACCTGAAAATTGAACAATTCCTGCGTTTCTCTGCACATCATAGCAGAACGTTTAGATTTTTTCGCCATATGTGGCATCTTCTAGCCTGCGTTGCAGCCGGCTCACGCAATCTCAACGGTCGCTGTAGACTATACCGGAGGTATCGAGTGTCTGCGGCGCAGGCTAAGCATTTTCATAACTGAGTTGAAATGCAACAGATTGAGATTTCAAAGACAAATTTGACCATCAAAACTTGTTATTTTATGGTGTGAGAGATAGAGTGTGATATGACCACTACTTAGCCGGGTACAAATGTCCAAACAAATGAGTGTTACAGCATATTTGTGTTTGAACTCCCGTCACCGTTTATTATACCTTCAATAATAACAACAAATAGATCCTTACGGACCTTTTACACTAGCAATTTTTTATTTAATTTTTATAGCGATTTCCATTACAATTTTTCTTGCGCTTGCTTTGAAACTTTGAAAAAGCAAGTGTAAGCCACCAGCATTTTCAGTGAATTTGAGTGGGATTAAAGTTGCATTTTTTACATATATATAGATACATAGATATACAGGTGCTCCCTGCAAGGCCTTCAGCTACCTGTTCACAAGTCAGTATATGGTTCAGTGACTGAGGGCCTTAGCCAGACCGCTAGCGGTTCACATTGGTTCTATCTGAGACATTAAGCTGCGCCCTTGGTTAACAGACCACAACACCTGGATTACCCTTCTCTTTTCGAGAAGTGTGTAGGTTCTTTTAAGTCCCCCGATAGAACGTCGAGAGACTAGACCAACTGCTTAACGTCCCTGTTTACAGACGGTGTGGCGAAAGATGGTTGCCGAAAGTTCAACCCTCGACCAGGCTCGAACCCGAGACCTCCTGGTTGGCAGTCAGAGATCTTACCAACTGCGCTAACCTCGCACACATATTTCGAACATTCTTGAATTCTGATGTAACTTGGCGGCGCGACAAAAATTGCATCAAAAGTTGCTAGTTTAAACGGACCTTTAAAAGGTAGTGCACTAGAGTTTGCTTCGAATCGAGTGTTTGTTTAATGCATAATACTATCCTGGGTATTTGTGTCGCTTTTCTGATAAAGATCAACCAGCTTAAAACAAAAATAATAAGACACTTTCTAATGACAACTCCCCGCAAGGAGTTTTTCAGTGCCATTATATAAACAATAAATGATTATGTATAACTTAGAGGGGTTTAAAACCACAACTAGCAGGGAGGCTGGCGAGAAGCCTATATACACCAGTGTGGCTGGCGGGCAGAGGACTCGAACTCGGGGCAACCGGGTTGCGAGTAAGTGCTTAAACTAAGAATAAATGAGTCACAAGTTAGGTGGGCTGAGATCCGTCCGAGCTTTTTTAAATCAATCGAACCCAAGCGATAAGACTATCATTCATGTTATGATTCCTAAGCGGGCGTCGCAAAAAGTCCAAGATGGGGTGAACAATTGAACATACGCTTGTTTCGAAGCCATAACTCGTTGCACGCCTTTCAATAACTTAGATTTTGAGCTTATAAGTCGTTACATATATGTTGTCGTCAATCCATTTGCGAAGTTCACTCACACGGGCGAATACAGTATATTGATTTTCCTTCTGCTCGAAACTGCAGCTGGGAGAGCCCCAGCTGACTACTCCCTGAAGATAGAAACGGCCAAAGAACTTATCCTTGCAAACGAAAGGACCTCCACTGTCGCCATGACAACCACCTTTGATGTAACCTACGATATGACCTGCGCAGACCATGTTCTTCGTTATCTGAAAATAAATCAGTTACACTTAAGGTAAAAAGTTGTTCGTGTACCCAAGTATAAACATTTTTGTAAGAAAAGTTTTCCCTTTAAAATATATTTTCTTATAGATGTTGGTTCATGGGATAGCCACAGACGAAAGAACAGGCGAATTTCAGCTGACGTAACGTTTACAAACAAACCTTTTCAAATTCAAACCCTTTCAAGTAATGACACAAAGAAACCTTCGTCTCAAACAGCTAATCAAGAGCTGGTAGACTCATTAATAACAATAACAGAAATCCTCCTATAGTGTTGAAGCAGCGTTTCGTTCTAGCGGGAAACAGGGAATGAAGACGGAACCACACGTGCAGGCTCGAAATAAGCGAAGAATGAAGTAACGGAGGTCTTCTTATTCTTCCGTTGCCACTTCTGCTTTCATCCGGCAAAACCGGATTTATTGCTTATTTTTAAATTTATCTTTAACGAAACCGAGAACTGAATCAAGTCAAGAGTAGAAAGGAAACAATAGAATTAGAATTATTTTGGGTGGTAAATGACCTTAAGAATGTGCTTGTATTCTCCGGCTGGTGAGGCGTGGAGAGCCTTGGTACACTCTGCTTGATCGACGACCTGCAGCTTGGCTTGTTGCAGTTTGTGGTGTGAGGGACCCGGATGCTTTATCTTACCCCAACCTACACGTTGCAAAAGTTCAAATATTTAAGAAAAGTCTAACACTCGAAGCAAAAACACCTAAATCATGACACATATGGAAAACAGTGGGTGAATCAAGACTCTCTAAACGGTTTCACATAAAACAACAATTAAGCATGCAAGCATCTATGGCTCTGCTAATTATTTTCCATGGACCATGGCAGCAATAAAGTTTTAACTAAGAACTGTTGTTATGACAAAAGTCCAGACATATCCGCCATCTTGGATTTTTTGAAAGTTTTATTTGTAGAAAATTGCAGCAAATGTACTTGAAATTTATAGTAAACAAGCAGTTACAGGCTCTAGTAGAAACATTAAGCCTAGTGAAATAAGATAAGCACAACATAAGGATGAAATAGGTAGTGTGAACAGACGTGAAATAACATAAGCATGAAACAAACACAAACACAAGAAAACAAAATGTTCCGTTCTTTCTGTGTTTATGTTATGCTTCTTTCACGCTTACTGCATAGTGTGAACAGGTTCGACACAGACATAAAATAAGCACAGACAGAACGATGTTTGTTTCGTGCTTATGCTATTTCGCATGTATTCACACTATCTACTTTATCCTTACATTGTGCTTGTTTCACCTTGTGTTTATCTTATTTCACTAGTGTGAAGTAGACTTTAAAGAATGGATGGAAAGAAGAAATTACAACGAATTTTGTCAAAATTTTCCGTTGTTTGCTTCAAACTTTAATTTGCATAATCAACTGTGCATTAATTACAAGTGAGACGTCATCATATTGATGTTTTCTTGTTTAAAATGAACTAACAGGATAACTATATATCTTTTTCTGCCATATTTCTTTATTTCAAAAAACTGGGCAAATTCTATGGAGTGATGACCCGTATTCTGTTACGTTTACTCGTCACTAATAAGTTCCATCGTTCGCGCTGCTGATTGGACGAACGATGTTTTCTCTCATTGAATTTCAGTATTACTTTTCTGTCCTTCAACTGATGCCTCTGCTTCAGTGGGCGTTCTCCGAGACTATAATGCTTTTTATATCACTTATCAAAACCTACCAGTGATAAAACAGACACTATCCAATGGTACATCATCCCCGCTATCGGGTAAACAGACCGGGCTGACGTGACTGGTCAACAGGGCGGGGCGATTGAGCCGTATAAGAGCAATGTCATTGTCCAATACCGATGTCCTATTGTAGTCTTTGTGAACAATGACCTAAAAAGTTAATTTGGTTAACTCTATATAGATAAGGTGAATCACTAACCAATTATTTTCATTTCAAAGAAAAAGTAATTTTCAACATACATAAAACTATTCAGTTGTAATTTATAAAATTATAATTTTACGTGGATATTGGACAAAGGATATGAGAAATGACCGTTCCTCGCCCCAGTTTATGTATAGTTTATTTCATTTACTCTCATTTACACTTGCATCACCAGTACAGGTTTATATTAGAGCTCACAACCAACAATTAATGGCTTCATAGCTCAGTGGTTGGAGCATCTGCCCCGGCATCGCAGGGGACATGGGTTCGAATTCGCGCAAGCCTCATTTCGATTTGTTTTTTCAAGCAAATATCTGCAATTAAATTTCGAACATCGTTTGACATATCCATACCCGTACTAGTTCAAATCAATGAAAAACATATTCTTAAGCAAAAGTATGATGATTGAAAGTCCTTGGAAACCTTCAAAAGCTCACAAAACTTTGCGAAATTTTCAGAGAAAGTTTTGTAAAGATTCAACAATCTATGAACATTTTTTAGAATGGTGCAGAAAAATTCAATTTGTATTTTTTTAAAGTGCATGCACTCATTTATCAATGTGTAGTTATACAACAAGAATTTATGCATTTTTTGCACTTGATTTGGCAGATCTGAGCACCAAGGATAAGAGAAAAAAGTACAGCACTTCAAAATACAATGTTTAATAACAAAGAGCAATACGAGTGACGTTTACGAAAATTATAGTACCTAGCAAAACAGATTTTAATTTCGTAAGAAATTAAAATAAACACTTCATGCATACTGACAAAAATTTTAACCAGTCGTCTAAATAGACAAGGATGGAATTTAAAAGGAACTTCCCTGTTAAAGATCATAACATGTACTTAGAAACATGTATTTCAGCTTGTGCCATTGCACGCTCTTACCTTTGAAACTCTAAAGATTTGCTCACTGCCATCGTTATAAAACCTGTGCCAATCCCCCAAGCGAACTTTTGCTTCATTAATGTTAATTTGTGGACCAATGCAGTGAGCAGCGGTCACTACCCACATAGGATCCACAAGTGAGCCCCCACAGAAAAAGCTCAAGTCATTGTCCCCAAAGTACAGACCCGCTTGCCATGGCCACGCCCCTCGTGGAGCGTCTACACCACCGACAACTCTTCCTTGTGGGACAGCTGAA
>JANRMR010030006.1:0-14946 GCA_025434825.1 Bergia sp. 'catenularis' | reverse complement strand
ATCTGTAACTCAAACTTAACTCAAACTTAACTCAAACTCAACTCAAACTCAACTCAAGCGCTAACTCGATGAATAGCCGATCCCGTTTTGACGGGGATCAGATTTACAGTATAAACTCCATCGGTTTGGGATAATGCTCAATACAATTGATATATTACTATATTGCAATGTATTTGTTATTTTCTGATAATTTCTTTTTTTCTGCGTGAACTTCTTGTGTAACAACGTAATAACAATAAACATTTAACGTTGAAAGTGATTACGAAAAACTCGTCAACGACATTCAAGACTGCAGCTTTGTTCGTCCGCATATCAGTTTCTTGGAATCAAACACACTGTTCTGTAGATTTTTACGAAATGTTAAGTTACCAAAATTCATCAAATTCTTTCTGCAATATTGCTGTTTCAACTGGACCGCAAACAGCTTCATCGTCAATAACCATTTGATCATCTCCACTTTCTTCTTCATCGTCACTTCCTTTAACACGGACTCCATCAACTTCAACTTCCAATATCTCGGAATGATAGACAATGAAGCTTCGAGTGAGCCAACCATGTCCCTTTTACGCAGACAGAATTCACTATCGTGCTGCAACAAGTAGTCAAGATTTACTGGGATTTCTGTTCAAACCACATTGATGACCAAGGTTGGTCATAACGATTTCAGTTTCTCAAATGCTCGCAATTTCTCTTGTCAATGAAAGAGTTTAAACATAACAATTAACATTTATCACCGACGCATTTTACTGTTTATGTAGATTTTTTTCATTCTTCTACTTGCTTTATAACCAAATTTATCCATATATCAATCCTCTTGAATACATAATCAAACTAATCCGCTCAACTCTTTACTATAAAGTCAGTAATTCGCATGATTGCATGAACTGCAAATCCAGAAAAATAAAATTGGAATTTCAAGAGGAAAAAAACGGGTACGCAGATCCTCATACAAATCTTTACCTCTGTCATTTAAATGGAGTGTTCGATTCACATGCAGAGGGAAACTTCCTTTCTCAGAGACGATCTCGATTACACTGGAATTCCGATGAATCGCTGCAAGGATTCAAGCAGTTTAGTAGCCACGTCTAGGGCGGCCTGTGCCTCATCTTGAGTGTAGGCTTGTGCAGGAACCTGTGGAGAGAGGTGTTGGTTTGGGTAGCGTGTGCGGATATAATAATTCCTGAGGATGCTGGCCTGCTCATAAACATGAGCTGGAGCACCAACGAGACACTCCATGTCGGTCGCAAGTGAGAGGATGTCGTGACTCTTCAGCTGCTCATCTGCCAAGCCACACGTGCTGTACAATGCTGCCTTGAGGGCCTTTTCAACGACTTGCTGGCTTTGGAAACAAACCACATGGTGTAGAGGGGGGTCTGCGGACATGTCATGCTTTGCAGCTCGCAAGTCTTCTCTGGCTTGTTTTATCCATCGCCTCGCTTCGTTTGCATCAGGATTGAGGTAGGTATTAAGGTAAGCAACGCTGTCTGCTGGTCTACAGGCATCAAGAGGTGAACTGCCTCGGGGCGAAGACGACGAGGCTGGACAGTACCTCTGGAAATTTTCATAAGTCTCTCTCTGTTGTCGTGCAACGCGGGACAAGTTGCTAAAATCACTAGCACCAGTTTCATTCGTGTGTCTCCTGCTTTCGTTCTCAATAAACTGCGTCACGACGGTCGCTTGGGAGATATTTCGTGGATTTCTTTCAGGGTGCCACTGTAAGTACAATCTACGGACAGCTTTCTGTCTTTCCTTATCTGGAAGTTTCCAAATTTCCTCCAATTCTTGTCTGATATTTGGTGATACAACATTTGGTGTTTCTGGTGGCATTTCAGCACGTCCTAGGGAAGGCTCTGGCATAAACTTATACAGATCTAAGACACTAACTTCGAAAATGTCTCCAACATCCACAACATATCTTGCAGAATACCTACTGGCGTCATTTTGAACTTGATGCAAAATCTTTACAAATACATATGTATCTTTTCCTTCAACATCCTCTTCTTTGGTTGTCCCTTTCATGCCAAAGCTTTCAACTAGCTCTTCATCTTCTTCGCTTGCTTTGACATCTTCAGATTCACTGAGTAATACTCCACTTTCATTTGGATCGCCAACATTATCGTTAGTTTCATCGTCAACTACTAATTCACCTTCACTTTCTTCTTCATCATTGATTCCTTTGTCACTGATTTCCTCATCTTCAACTTCCAGTGTATTGGAATGAAAGGTAATTCCACTTTGAAGTAGACCAGCAATTTCTCCTTCACGGAAAAAGAATTCGCTATCCTGCCGCAATAGGTATTCCAGATGGCAAGGAATCTGTGTTCCAACCTCGTGGAGAGTGACGTGATTCTCTCCAGCCACATCTTCGTTATCCAATGCTGAGGCAATTTCATCTGGAAATCGAGATGAGAGAATGGCTTGCAGATAGCTGGTTTTCTTGATCACATTGTTTAAATACTTGTTAATCTTATCGGCAAGCTTTCTGTGTAAGATTTCTTTACTGGATCCATGAGAAAGGTACAAATGCAGCGCACTTCCACTTGATTGTTGGCTTTGTTTCATATAAAAACTTCTCTTTCTTTCACTGCCAGGAAATGAAGTTCCGTCAACTCTGCTCACAAAATGCGTGTTAAGTGACTTCACACAACTGAGTTGTAAACGTGACTGGAACTCGTCGACTGTTTTGTCGAGTCCCCGTGGAAGTTCTTCTCCTTGACGCTCGTGCTTAACAATTCTCTTTAGTCCTTCTTTAAACTGAGGTGACAACAGTAACAACTGATATGGCTGAACAAAGAAGCAACCAGACGAATCTTTTTCAGCAGAACAAAGGTTAGGCAGTGGGTCAGGGTAGATCTCCTCTCGTACCAGAGAACTAAGTTTCTTCACTGCGAGGTGTTTGGGAAGTAAGTTCAACAGATTTCCATCACGTGATCCCAGGGCGCCACATGCGGTTGGTGCCAACAAAGTGCAATACTTGAAAACGTTGTCTGTCGTTCTGAAGTTGGGGATGTTGTTATGGACAAGTTCTGTTGAACTTCTGAGGTAGTTAGTATCTGTTAGAAGATACAATTTATGGACATTCAAACTTTGTCTTGCTTTCTCTAAAGCTTGTCGTGAGGTGGCAGAAGACGTTTCCAGTGATAAAGATGATGATCTGTCAGTAGTGTTGGCACATTCCCACAACACTGAAAAGAGGCCACTGACAGCACTCTTTGCCTTCGTAACAGAGTTAGGTTCCACTTCGTTTTCCGTACACACACTTTTGATCTTCTCCAAGACAAAAGCAAAGTGAGAAGCATGGGGAAACTCACTTGCTCCAAACTGCTTGAAAATATGATCAACTGCTCCATAGACACGGGGAACAGTGTACAGATATGGAGGAATTTCCCGGTGTAACTGAAATACAATCTGCTTGGCATCCACAAATACTCGGCCTTCTTCTACCAGTATACATGGAATGTTCCTTAACCTTTCGCTTACCATCTTGCACAATTCAGTACACTCGTCATTCCACTGTTTAGAACTGCAGGGAATCTTACGTGACAGAAACGAAAAGATTTGCACTGTGACATCTTGAAGCAACTTTCGATGGAGGCTTGGCAACTGTTTCTCGGTAGATCCACCATACATCTTCGAGACATTGACGAGATGATCCAACACTTTCTCTATTGGTGGTTCCTCGTGAATTCCAAGATTACACATCAAGAAACTTGCATTTTTCCCTTCAGGAACTGCCCAGGATGGCAGTATGTGACAGGCTGTCCAGGCCAACAATCGATGCTTGCTGGAAATGGAACCACGAAAGGATCTCACTGTTAAAGGTAACTCTGCTGTTGTGGTAGGCTCTTGCTGAAGTTCAATGATTTCCTTTGAAAGCTGTTGGGTTGGAACAAATGGAATATCTGCAAGACGCTGCAAGAAGGATTTCTCATGAAGACTTGGTGTATCTAGCAGGTACGTGATGAGGACTTTGGCAGTTGCAACTAAGGTGGGAGTCACACCAGTAGTTGCCCCGACTTGTGCTACATATGTAGCATACATTTGGAACTGAACTGGGCTGACTTCCACATTGAGGCCTAGTATAGTCAAAAATTCGTACCACTCGCAACTGCGCAGCTCTTCTGGAAGCATTCTGGACTTTGACTCTAGTTCTCGATAAATCTGGTTTCTTGGATCATAGAAGTGACAGATTGGCCTTGGTATATCTAATCGATCATTCAAGATGGTTGCCGTCCGCAACACCTCTATGATATGATTTCTATGACTTTGGATGGTCCCTGGCAATATAATATCCTTCAGAAACTTCATGTGTTTCATTCTGTTCAACGGTTTCAAACAATGCAGACGGTTAATGATTGATGACAAGTACAGTTCCTGTACTGTTACTGCAGTTGCCCCAACAGTGCTGTAAAGGAGCTCTAACTGATGACACTGTTTCAACAATGTACACTCGTCCATCCATATTTCACTCTCATCAAGAGGCACACCGTTTGGCAGAACACAGATGGTCCTGGAGTTTTCCAAACTCACAAACTGTCCGTAAACATTCTTGTAGAATGGCAACTTCTTCAGCGCCTGGACGTTCAGCTGATGTTCTTTCAATGTTCTTTCATCTTCCTGGAAGAACTGCAACAAGATCAAAATCTCTTCTTCATCCAGCTCCCCAGCAATGCTCCGGACATTCATTTCGTGTTCTAACACACAAAGCACATGATGTGGCTGGTTTGGTTGGGCCACGTAATTACGAACCAATGCTGATGCTTCTCTCTTGGACTTCCCACAGACTATGTCTAGGTCAATCTGAGGACAACCAAGCTTTTCCAACACACGAGCTACTTTAAGTTGACTTGGAGACCATGCATCTTGGACGCTCAGATCAAGGACAAACTTTGCCTGGTGAAGTGGCACAATACGGCCGTTGGTTGTAGGAAAAATCGGCCATTCTTTCAGTTCCTCCAGTGAGAAATCACATCTGTGGTTGTTACCCTGCTGCTTGATGGCCATCAAATTTCCAAGAAATTGCCATAAACGTGATAACCACTTTCGATTTGGGACAATGTCCTGCTCTTGAAACCACTTAAAACTGGAAGCTGATCTACAAGAACTAGGTATCCAACTGGATAACAGCATTGCAAATGATTTTAAGTCTAATGACTTAATAAAACCCTCGTCTATGAGGCTGTTCGTCAAGTGGTTTCGGTTTAGCACGTCATGCAGCTCACTGTGTACAAAGAAACCTCCCTTCGACATAAGGAGATCGGAAAACTCTGTTTGATACTTTGGCTTGGCTTTACTGAATTCACGCAGCATGTTATCATTGGTGACTAAGAGGGGCAAACCTTCTGCCTGCTTGGAAAACTTGGGACTTTTGATGCAATACTCCAGCAACACTTTCACGTTATTCAAATTTCCAAACTTTGATGCTTGAACTGGGCATGGGAAGAAGCCTATTTGGGACAGGTTGGCGGAGTTCGACTTCAGGAAGGATATCACCACATCTGGATGTACGTCATTTACCTTAACTGACGAAGATGAGAACTTTCTTTGTAAAGGCGAGGAGCACACCAATGGAAGTCCTATTCTCAGGAGGATCTGCTGCCAACTGACTTCTCCCTGTAAAAGACGTAGGTCGCTGCAAAAGTACGAATCTGAAGGAGAATACCACCGACACTTGGAGAGATTGTCCCCATGAATTCGGTTTGCAAAGACTGCTTGTTCACTTCTGGTTTGTCTGTCAACCTTGCAAGCTATTTTGGTCATCCAGTCAAGTTCAAAATCTGATTGCTTGAGAGCAACAGGCAGGACCTGTTTATCGCAGCTGACCAGCAACTTGTAAACACTTTCCACCAAATCTTTCCAGTCAGAGTGAACTTTATCACAAGAGGGGAAAAGGTTGATGTACCACTGAAGTGCAGACTTCATCTGTTTCTCACCAGTGGAGTGGAATACACCAAACTTTCTCTGCTGTAGCACATAATCCTTTGCTTTAACCAGCAGAGTTACATACGCCTGGGCTAAGACACGAGTCTTTATGAACGTGTTCCAGGTACTCAAAACATCTTTCTCATTCTGGTCACGCCACAAACTTCGACGTGCTGAATCCAATGCAAACTGGCCATTAACATGGACTGGAAGGCCAGTGCGTATCGGAAGGGGCAAGAAACAAAAAGCCACGTGCGAGGTTAGTGTCGAATCCTGTTCAGGTGAAATCTGGGCGGCAATTCCTGCACGTGGAACAAGACCCACGTCGTTCCCATGGGGAATATCAAAATCCTGCATCGTTACACCCAAGACAAGTTGGTCACATCCAACTTGTCTTTGTATCAGCCAGTGTGTTTCCCTGTCCAGGGAGTCCTTGATCTCCATGGGATACGTTAATGAGAAGTATTTCACTTCTCGTGTTTCTGACTCTTTGGCTTTTCTCACTTCTTCGACTAGAAGCTCGCGTTTCCTCTGGCTTTCATTGGACACCTCCGATGACACACTGTACTTGAGCTCCAACTTTTCATCTTTCAGATACAACACTGAGATTTTAGTGACGTGGTTGAGAAAGAGCAGAATGTTGGGTGATTCAGACTGGAAATCGATTAGGAGTTCCTCAAGTTTCTCACAACCTGGATTGTCAGAGATCTTTGATTGTTTCGCCATTTCTCTGGTGCGGAGGGGGAGCCTGAACATGGTTGATCCTTTGAGTGGAAGCTCATCAGATACTTGATAACCTTGCATTACATCTTTGAAGTCGTTCCAGAACTCTTGATCTATCTTGCTGTACAAAGCTCCAGGTGATTGTTTGCTGGAACCTGGTGCATAGAGCGCATGTGGATCCAGAATCCCAAGTGTTTCACCATCGGACAAGTACGAAGGACAGTCTGTGAGATGGTATACTGCATTGAAACCGATTCCGTACTGGCCAATCTTCCCTGAATCTTTGACTTTGTTGCTCTGTCCAAGGCTCCTAAAGCCCTCAACATCCTTCACCTGGAAAGGTCGGTTGTTGTAGACGCACAAAGCAGGGCCCTGTAGATCTTTCCAGTTACTGTTTCCTTGGAAGATGTGTTTTGTTTGTAGCTGACGAGTATCATAGACAAAATGAATCTCTGTAGCTTTTGCGTCATCTGCATTCTGCACAAGCTCCTTGAAAATCCCCACATCACATGGATAAAACTTGAGAATTCCTTTCAATCGATCAGTAAGGTCTTCAACTTGACCATATGGGTGCCAGTTTGGATTGGAGTACCTCTGTAATTTCCTGTCTAGCAAAGCTTCAGCACCAAGCTGATAGGCCAACTTCACAGGGATCTTATCATGAACAAACTTGTTCTGTTGATCACCTTTCACCCATGGGGTGTTGTTGATGGTTAGTTGGCAAGCAGATCGGAGAACCCGATTTTCGTCAAAAATTGGAATTCGACCGTTGTGAGACCTTATTTCATCAACACTTGCTTCAGACAGCTGTTCAATAAAAGTTTTAGCAACGAGAAATTCGTCATCATCGAGTGAACGTCCGTGTTTGTCTTCTTCCATGTTGAACAGGGCCTGGATGATGTCACTTGCTTCAAACTTTTCTTTCACGCCAAGAGCTAGAAACAAAGACTTGTACTTCATTGCCCAGTCAGGCAGCTTGTAAAGGTATGGTGCACCCTTGTTCTCCCATGTAAACGACACCTTATGAACAGGAACAAACTCCTCACCAAGGAAAACACTGGGAAGAACTGAAAACCTCTCCCGAATAATGTTCTCATCGAGCTTTTGATGAGAAAGAAACTGATAAATTTGTTTCAACATGTTCTTGAAATAGTCGTCTGGTGTTTTCCTGCAAGTAACAGCAGCAGTAAGTTGCTTTATGACAAAATCAACAGGTGGCATTTTCCATCCAAACACCTCACAAAGCCTGGTGGACAATCCGGACACATTTATTACTGCCATCTGGGCCCCAACAAGGTTCGCATGGTCCAAAGTCATGACCTCTTTTGGACTGTAAAATTGTTTTCTTCCAGAAAACCAGGGCATTGATGATGGGTAAAACCGCGGAGGCGAATTCAACGGCGTTAACCACTGAAGACTACAAAGATGGCGTGCAAGAGTTAACTTCGACGAGCAAACGTCAGCTCTTAGCATCTTCATGTTACTTTCAAGGTATTTCAGTATTCCAGCTGCTTTCCGTTCACGCACAGCCCCTCCAAACCTTTTCAGACTCTGGGCAATACTAGCAATGTCATTAGCTGACAGTGTGTCCAGCTGCTTCATTCCAAGATCCTTCAAAATCAATAAGGAATTTTCAGAAGCAAAACACTCTTGTGGAAATTTAGAATCTTCTCCCTCCAAAAGGCATCGCAACATTGGATCGCGTGGGTCATAAATCTCGTGAGGGAATTTCAAACTGTCTGAGCTTACTTTCACAAAACGAATTTCTTTCAACATCTCTCTGAATGAAGGGTCTTCTGTACAGAAGGTGCGATAATTAACAAAGACCCAGTTCATGAAATTCACAACATCAGCGTGGTGATAGCAACCATGGTTAATCCACTGAAGCACTTCTACGTGGAGAAACTTGGCGATGGTAACAGAAGGTACCTTCAGTTGTTCCAGGACCCGTTGAGTATCTTGATCTTTCCCTAAGATAATTTCAGAAGCTCGTTTAACGCGAAAGTTTGGTGGCAACTCTAAATATGGAGGGACAATGGTAGCCATAACGCCATTTCGCTTGATTGGTATGAGTGACCGTCTATCCATTGCTCCAAAGATCGGTAAGTGAGCTAGTAACTCAATTTGATGAGGTTCCACTTGTTGATTTAACAGAAAGCAACGTAACCCCATCTTCTCCTCTCTAGAGCAGGCGTCAACTTGTCTGATAGCTGAGTCATCCCCCAGCGCTTGAATAACCTTTAGGACACCTCCAGGAGAGGAGTAAGCTATGTACTCTGGTAACTGGTGGTGATTACGCATGTAAGGTGACAACTCATCAATAACAATGCATCCTATTCTTGTCAACAACGAAGCCACAACTTCGGGTAAAGATGTATCATCCCCGTGCCTCCTAATTACTTTACCATCACGTCTTAGCTTCACCAGCATACTGACATCATCGAGGGAATGAACTATCATAGGGCATCCTTCAAACAAATCAAGACTTATGCCAGGATGTTCAGCGAGCCATTTCCAGATGGAGCTTGGCCATGACTTTGGAGGATGAGTTGGCAAGTTTGGACACCACATTATCTGGTCAGACTCGTGGAACCAATCATTTGGAAGTGCTTGCCTTACCAAAGGTGGGACCATCTCAGCATTTAACTTCACTAGCTGAATGGGGTTTTTTGTTTCAGTAGAATCAACCGCCATTTCACAAAGGCAAGTCAAAACTCCCGCTGGAATGTTTTCATCAAGGAACCTGTTGTTATAACAAAAATCCGGTTAGGGAAAGAAACTACCCAACTTCTTAAAACTCCTTCTAAGTGAAGCAAAAAAATAAATAAATATAAATAACATTTATAGAATGCTCCTTACAGGCTTTTCAGAGTTAATTTACATTGTTAAAACTATTACAAAAATATATTGAACTATTAAATTTTAAGACAAATTTGCCCAAAATGCAATGCCTTGATAGAAACGTTTGACAGTGCAGCAAAAGGTAAAGTTGTTGTTTCGACACACTCAGGTGGACAAGATAGAAAAATCCTGTAAGCCGTCTTAACACAAAAATCAAAATACATCATCTTACCTGCTGTACAAATTTGGTAAAATCGATTGTGGATGTTCTTCAGATGCAACATAAACAGTTGCAGTAGACCGTGACGGGATTTGGCGGAATTCTCCAAATGTGCCATCTGCCAAAGGAAGCAGGGGAACACGATTGAGATAGCAAGCAGTATTATCACTCACAACGTACTCAAGCACAAGGAGTTTGTCGTCCCTGCTCATCGAGTTAAGATTCCAATTACCAAGCTGTTTCTTCTTCAAGAGCAGTCGCACAACTTTAGGAGAAATTTGGTTGAATGCATCATTTCCATAGGTATCAATGATTGATAACATGTGGTCTGGTAAAATCACCACCGGTTGATCAGCCTGCTTGAGCAAGGTAACCACAGCTTTCCCGACATCTTCAGATATTGGAGCTGAAGACTGATGCAGACGATCTATGATGGCCTTCTCAGAGCTTATCCACGCTCCTCCGCAACAATCTGTCCATAGGACGTTTTGACTGAGGATGCATCTGAACATTGCTTCCAGCATCGGTATCCAACATCGCTGAACACTTGCCATGTTGGGCCACCACGTGTAAATGAAGTCAGCATGTACTTGGTTCGTTACACTTATCGGGTAACGTAAGGCACGTTGATACGCCACGCTACCAACCTGCTCCACCAACAATTCGTTCCACTCTGCAGCTTCATCACGGCACTCGGGTCCAGGCCACTTTAGCCCACGTCGGTTGTCGGTCAGTCCAAAGGCACCGTGTAGGTGAACTGGGAGACCGGTGTGGACATCCGGTGGCAATGGAAGAAAGCAATAAATACGGCCGCCTTCTTTCTCTAGAGCTTTCGAGTCTCCCAACGTCACTGGACAAGCAACTCCCATCCATGGTGCTAACTTCAGCCTTGATGCTAGGTGTTGGAGTTTAACATTCCCTGTGGAGAAATAGTTGCACACAACCCAACCGTGGTCTCGTGCTCCAAACTCTTGATCAAATTCTTGAACTTTTAACCACATTTCCATCACAGCATCGCCACTGGTTCTTCCTTCATAAATGTTATTAATACGTTGAATAAACTCATGTTTCTTCCCTCGAACCACAGCCAGACAATCCTCCTTCACCCGCACGCTGAAGAGCGGTTTTTCAGACTCTTTCTCATCGGTCTCATAAACTATGATCTGCTCGACGTGTTTCAGGAACAGAAGAATTAAAGCTGCTTCTTCCTTGAAAGAGTTGAATAATTCTCGAACTTGCTCAATAGTGTAGAGTTTGCTTGAAAGTTGTGACGGTTTGTTTCTAAGAGGAAATCTAAACAAAGTGCCACAGTAATGACCATCGGACACTTTGCAGTCAAGCACATCTTCGTATGGGGAAAACTGATCGTTGTACTGTTCGAGTAGTTGAGGCTTCATCTCAAACTGACAACCAGACTCCCCTTGTTTGATGTAAATTGAATGCGGGTCGAGAAATGCCAGTCGGTTACCACTCACAATACTTGGTAAATCTGCAAAACAAGTGAAAAAGAAGAACATTAAATATACCGGCGTTTAGTAGTGTTTTGATATCAAAGAGTTATTTGACATTAGATTTAAGCGTCTTTCTGCGTTTGAGACCTGCGGGGTATAATAATTGTTTTCAGCTGACGCATACATAAGATATTTTCATCCTTTTAAGCTATGTAGCTACGAAGTCTAATCCTTCCTGTATTTAAATTCCGACATTATTTATGTAAAATGTTGGCGAGAATAGAACTACTTTTGCTTCCAATGGTTATTGTTATTTACCGTGACTTTTGTGTAAGTTTAAGTACAACACATACAAGTCTCTCTGAGATTGGAAGCTGTGTACTTGTAGACCATAATACGTAATGATACTGAAAATATCAAACCATAAAATGTGTTGTTTAACTAAACTTGAAGCAAGACTTTACCAATTTGAACAATATATTCTCTCACTCATTACAGTCATCGAGTTTCATTACACAATCTTGGGTCAATGGATCTCCCCATCACTTTTTTGATGGTCCTCACCCCATCACTTTTCTAACTTTCCACCCACAGAGAACAAACCACTATCTTTGCCCTACTAAATTATTGTTTATAATTTGTAACTCCAGTCTTAGAAATTTTGATTCTTAAAATGTGAAAAGACGATGGGCTTAACCTTTTACATTGGAACGTCTGGTTTAAATGATCATTTTTTATCATTACAACTATAGATTTTTCAGAACTGCAACCCTACACAAACACTGTTACAAAAATAATGAAGGTCCAAATGAAATAGCAAAGCGCCCTTATACACCCCAAAATTTTTAGAGTATACATAAACCGTCTGAAGCTGCTTTTTTTAACCAAATGGTAGGAACAAAAATCATGTCGACTGTAAAATTAAAAAACAATTATTCACCACTCCAGAAATTAAGTCAGGACTGGCGTGGTTCCCAAAAAATTATCCGCAAAAGATGTGCTGCAAATAAGCCCTCGACTAAAATCTAACAAACCTGTCAAGTGGTAAACAGCGTTGAAACCAATCCCGAACCGCCCAACCTTCAAAGGATCTTCCTTCTTGTTACTCAGCATCAAACTCTGGATTCCTTCCCAGTCCCTTTCCTTGAACAATGCATCGTTTTGAGCATACAGTGCAGGGCCCTGGAACTGAGCAAGCTTATCGTTGTACAAAGAAGAAGCACCATAATGATTCTGACGTAAATCCAGCAAAAACTTTACAGTAGTTGCTCCAGCATCATCGGCGTTCTGAATGAGTTCCTGAAAGTAAGACAACATGCACATGCTATAATTATATGCTGCCCACATAACTAAAAGAACTACATTGACTTTCACTGATATTCTTTCTCAGATAAAACCACGATGATGCCAATTTGTCAATGTACTTTATAATTATAATCTAATAAAAATTAGGCTTTGTGCACTTGGTTTAAGTATTTATCTCAATCTGCAGCAGGTGCAGTTGTTGTTATTGTTATTAATAATATATAATAATGATAATAATAATAATAATGGCGTTAGCCAGACGGTATTTCCACAGAGTGGCTCTTCATCCATCTGGGGGACCAATGGCTTAACGTCCCTGTCCAAGGGTGGTGTGGCAAAAGAAGGTCACCTAAATATTCAACCCCAAGGACAAGCCGGGAATCAAACCCGGGACCTTCAAGTTAGCAGTCTGGGATCTTATCAATGGAACTAACATCACACACACAATTATTATTATTGTTGTCGTTGTTGTTGTTGTTGTTGTTTGTTTGTTATTATTTTTACTACTTATAACAACAATAAATGAAGCTACTCACTTTAAGTATCTGCCCCCCATCAGGGTACCGTTCAAGGATGTTCCTGAGAAATTCAGTTAGTGGTGGCACTCTCTGTCCAAAGGATGCTCCTGTACCATGAATATAAAATCATGTTTACAGTGAAGTTCTTTACTGATGTTTTCATATATTGCCAAGTGACTTTTGAAAACTACTTTACTTTGGTATAAGGTTAGTTGTAGGTAAACATCAGTCAAAAGTTCTGAGTGATGTCATACTGTATTTTACACTGTACATTTGGGACACTTCAGTATAGTACATGTACATGACTACTATACAGTGGCAGGTCTGTGGGGAGGGCAATGGGGGTTGGTGCACTCCCATTTTCACTTCCAAAGTTGTTAGTTTCTGTCCAAAAGTCTGGCCCCAACACTACTATACATGCAGAGCTAAAGAACATTCACTTAACCTCAGCTACATACTATTATTACTAGGAAATCAGTAGATAGAAATGGTAATAGATCACAGAACCCTTCTGGATAAATAAAGACTAGTAACACTTAAATTATTTTCCGTCGATCGATGCTTATACCCACTCCTCCCAAGCCATTGAAATGCTCGACTATAAAAACAGTTTCAATACAGCAAAAAGGAGAATAAATATCCACCTTAATAGTTAGGCAGTTAGGCAGTGAGTGAGTGACTGCATATATAGTTGCCAAATCACCAACTATTCAACGAAAAATTCTATTATATTGAACCCCCTCCCTCCACCCCCCTGGGGCCTTAAGTCCCTCATTTCTCCAACTTGGAAACTAGTCACATCTCTTGCTCTATCCAACTCTGGTCAGGTTACAATCTTTTGATTACATATGGTTAACAACAACATTTTCAAGTATATCTACAATAATATTAAAAAAAATTGTGTGAAGAGTATAAAGACTATCAGATTAATACTATACGGTACTGAAATGAGTTAAGAAACCAACAAATGCATCGTGTTTCTTACAGCAAGGGAACATTACACTAAAACCACAGAGAACTGAATGCATGATTGTTTTGTTCAGCTCTGCATGATCAAATGAACTACACTCAAAAAACAAACAAAAAAAAACAACAACAAATTTTATTTAAGTAAAACAGAAATGTTTAATTAACATTCAAGCCTACCCAACTAATCAAGGCACATATAGGTAGCTTATTGTTATGTTCTGCAACTAGGGTTGATCTCCACCAAACGGTATGAAACAACACGCCATTGAAACACGAGGTCAGAACAATTTATTGTGTTGCACATGCTCCAATACAATGATCCATAGTAAGTAACGCAACCGTGTTGCGTGGCACCCGCCATGTATGCAACACCTCTCCCCCCCAAAAGGGTTTAACTATTATACCAATAAAACTAAACTTCCTCAGTGAGTCTCCTTGGAGGTTTTATTTCCCTAGTGGGCCTCCTTAAAGGCAACATGTCAACTGCCCCCGGCATGGCAGGATTATCCCCTGCTGACAGTGCCTGTGACTGCCCACCACTTGGGCTGATTGGGACTTGTGTTGAGTCCCTGTTGGGCTCTTGGTCCACTTCCGTAGCTAATTCAGGAATATAATTCTCTACTGCTACTACCAGAGGCAATTAGCTTGTGCCTTCTACAACATCAGTAACCTGGGTTGTCCCTCAAGCGAGAGAACAGCTGATCAGCATGGTGCCTAACATATCTCTGGTCCTTTAAGAGCACCCCATAAGTGACAGACCCTTGTTTATCTACAACTTTCCCTGGCAAATGCTTTGATCCCCGTCCGTAATTATGGGAGTAAACATTTTCCCCTAATTCAAAGTCCCTAGGAGCTACCTTAAGGTCAAATGCCCTTTTCATGTCTCCCTGCTTGGCTTGAAATTTAGCCTGAACTGAGGGGAATACTGCAGCCATGGGGGTTTTAATCATGCGGCCCATCAATAACTGACAGGGTGGGACCCCTGTGGTGCTATGAG
>JANRMR010030005.1:6455-24566 GCA_025434825.1 Bergia sp. 'catenularis' | reverse complement strand
ATTGGTGGTAAAATGAAGAAAATCCAAGACCAAAGTGCATGGGGCACTCTGGATTTTGGGTGATTTGACATGGAATGACCCTCAAGCATACAGCCAGGTCTAAGTAAGGCTATGTGTAGCCTCTTGTTGGATAAAATTTCACTTGGTCAGAATGCTATTTTTTAAAACTTAAATTTTGGTTTTATCTGCTCTACAGACGTCACAGCCCAATAATAGAGCGGCTTTGCACTGGAACCCAGTGCTCCTCTTGTGGCTTGAGGTTTCCAGGAGATGTGGCAGCAATGTATCGGGAACACCTTGACTGGCACTTCAGAATGAATCGACGAGAGAAAGATGGGCGTCGTATAGCTCACAGACAGTGGTACATCACTCTCAAGGTGTGGTTCAAACATGAACTGTTGATGGATTTGGCACTTATTAGTAGGATGGCACATTCATTTGTAGGGTGGTGCTTACATTTGTAAGATGGCAGTTACATTTGTATTTACATACTCGTCAAAAATCAAAGACACAAGACATATTGATAGTGGGATGATAACTATTATTGTACCTCAACACATACATATTATTCACCACGTTTACTCAACAATTTAGCGATGACTTAGACTAGAACTCATTGTCGAATTCCACGTTTTCCATTGCTCATGATGTTTTTGTAAGGTCTTGTAATGGTGTTGCTGAAAATTTATTTTCAGGATTGGCTTTCTTATGAAGAAATTGGTGATCCAGAGGAACGAGGTAATCTGTGAAATTGTTTTAGTGAACCAGTATCAAATGAAAGTAGATAATAGTATCTCTTAGAAAATGCATAAATTTTATTAAAAAAATTACCACAATATTAAATCAAAATTACAATGTAACTAAGATCACTGATAAGAAATTATACTTGATGTGGCCAATCTTGTATTTGTGCTCAACAGGGTATAAAGTATTCGATTTTGTAAGGTAAATAAGAGAATATGATTAAATCAATAAGATTATTATTTTTTTCTCAGCCCACAGTTCAGTGTTTGATGTGGTTAAAGGAGCAGTGCATTGTGATTCTCCAGACACCACAGCTATCAAGGAGAATAAGTCTGACAGCACACCTGTCCTGGATGGTGACAGAGAGACTGAATCAGTAAGCCTTGATATTTTTCTCTTTCAATGTTGATATTAACTGGGAAAGTTTGGGAAATTGTTTTGGTTCTCAAAATTCCTGGAATTATTGACCCCTGGAAAACTCCTTAAAACTTGAAAATTATTGTTTTTCCCATTTTGTGTTTTGAATGTTTTATTATCTAGAATTGAGAGCTTTCTTGGAATGTCCTGTATTTTTGAAAGTGTAACATTGGGTGAACCTTCTTAACTGATTGTTGTTGGTACTCAAAGAAATGACAATAAAGCTTCTCAACTTTCTTCTCAATTTCACAAGCCCATCCAGTCTTTCCAAACAGGCTGATTATTTCTTTCATCCCAGCAGAACCCTACATGCATTCATCCCTAGTGAATTAATGAATCACAGTAATTTGGAAGTTCAATCAATAAAATCATTAAGCAAGCACAAGATGTGCATAGGAGTGATTGGCTCCAGTTTTACTCAACTTCCAAATCATTGTGATTCATTATTTTTGTACAGCTTCACAATGGAGTTTTTCTTCCCCATTTAACATATGCTGTACATAGACTTTATTTTTTCATGCCAGTGAACTTTTAAATTGAAATTTTAATTGGAAGCCATTATCAGTTTTCCATTATAAAATTTCTTCTTTTAGACATGTGACATTTGTTGTGAGAAGTTTGAACAGTTCTGGGAAGAGGTTGCAGAAGAATGGCATTACAAGAATGCAGTTCGTATTGATGGAAAGGCGAGTATACCAGGCAGAACCTACTGCCTTCCAGTCACGTGAGAACCGTACTCGGAAGAACTTCGCTTTAGTTTTCAAGGTTGTGGCATAGTTTTGAAAAACTTCAAGACTTGTTTGAGCATTTTGAAGATGACAGCAAGTCAGTGGGACTCGTTCAAAAATCATTGTTTTCTTCCAAATGCTTAGATTAAAAGTCCATGAAAGATGAAGTAGTTGAAATACCATATTCTTTCCAAATATCAAAATAACAAGTAAAGAGCCTTTCCATTTTCTTCACCAGATAGTTGTAGCTTTAGATTCAAGTTTTTGCTTTTCCATCAGCTGTTTGAAATCTGCAACAAACTTTTTCTGATAATGGTTCTCATATTGCTTCCATTGACTGTAAATCTTTGTTTTCCCCTAATCCCAACCCATCTCTACCCTTAACAACCTGTTCCATTTGAACCAACCACAATGAATCCTGACCCTAAACCATCTTTACTCTTTTACACACTGTTTCAGCTAAACCAACCGTCTTAAACCCTTTCCCCAATCCCATCCACCCTTTACAGCCTATTCCAGGCTAAACCAACCACCTCAAACCTTGCTAAACCAGCCATGTTAAACCCCAGCTCCATCTCTACCCTTCACAACGTGACATAGGCTGAACCAACCACCTTAAACCCTACCCTATCTTGTACATCCTGGTCCAGGCTGAACTTATCATTTTAAACCCTGCCCCCAACTTTTTCTCAAACCTGTATGACCTAATTGTAAGTCTGACCCCAACCCTATGTCAAACCTAAGTCCAGTAGTCCTAAATCCAGGCTTAACCAACCACACCCAGGCTGATCAACTACCTGACCTCGCCCTGCCTTTTATAACTGCTTCCAGGCAGTGCTTGTAGTCTGCATTTTGCTTCTCCCCACGGTGTATCCTGGTCTGAGTTCTGGTTACCCTCTACTCCCCTTAAGCCTGACCTTGAGTCTGACCTTTACAAAGGAGAATCCATTGCATACACAAACCACACTCTTTCACACCAGGCTGCAGCACCACACTTCTGTTGTTACCATTGGCAAGACTGGGTGTTGTTCTCTCACGAGATAACAGATATGTTATTGAAATTGAAACGGGAGGCAAGAGTTTTGTTCACTTCATCAATAAATTCAGCAAAGTACAGAAGTAAAGAAGATGAAGGATTTGCTGTGAGAAAAATATTCGCTTACCTATTTTGTTTTCAACTAGCTGGTGACTTTGTCTCCATTTGAAATAGACTAATACAATTTTCAATTCTTTATAGACATATCATTATCTTTGTTACCAAGATGCAAAAGAGGTGAGTTTGATTTGGTTTGCGTTTGCAGGCCATCTGGAGTACCTGATGTCCGTTTTTACTGTATTGATGTGAGGATTTGGGTTTTTTTTAAATTTTTGAACAGAACTGCAGCATTTTTACTTGTTCAGTTTTTTCCACATAATAGTAATTCATTTTTCTTGGCTACATTTGCTTATATAGACGTTGAATATGTTTTTTTGGTAAACCAGTACTACAACGTTGTTCATCTCGAGGTGTGTGTGTGTGTTTGTGCACGTATTTGTGTTTCAATGTCTGTACAGGTGTGCATCATCCCATGATGCCTTAAATCTCTCCCAACTCTTTCGTGGAATATTCGCATTCCTATACCTGTCTCTTAGGCCTGTTTCAAACGTCGTGCTACAGTCGAATTTAATTGAAGCCGTTAAACGTTGCAGCAGTTACACCGTTGAATACGAAATATTTTAAGTTGGAGGAGTTTATTTCGTACAATTTTAGATCACTTCCGATAAATTAAGTTCATCCGGACTTCTACAGTTTGTTTTAGGAGAATATTTGCTGCAAATTTTAAATTCGACTGACTTAAATTCGACTTTAGCACGACGTTTGAAACAGGCCTAGTGTTTTTATGTGTGTGCACATATGCTTGCATAAGATTGTACTTATACATGTGCGTGCGCATATGTGTTTGTGTTATGTGCGTGCGTGTACGTATGTGTTTGTGCATGTGTGCGTGTGCGTGTGCATATATTGTTTTCATTAATAGAGAGGGAGGTATTGAAAGTTTAGGTTTGTGCTTACTTCGTTCAGTTAAGGAAGAATTGAAGCAGCAAGTAATTTTTAAGGCATTAGAGTGTTTACTTTTGAAACTGAGTTCATATTACGTTTATATTTACATGGTTTGTTCGGACTGGGTACGTAATGGTTTGGCTGGCTGAAAATTGAAATGATTGGACTGGGCTGGTCAAGAAAAACGCATATTTCGACCTCTGGGTGTACGTCTATTTGCATGATGTGTGTTTGATTGTCATATTATTATCATGTCCGTAGTAGATATGTGTGAGTGTGTGTTTGTGTTAACCCATGTTATTGTTAGAACGCTTCGCTTGCTAACGGGTTTTCGCTCTTTACCCTAAATGGTGCAATTGTGGTTTGCTTTTCTGTTTGCGTTGCTTTCCACGCTGTACCATTGTAGAGCCATGTTGAGGGAGACGATGATGAGCCAGACACCAACAGCCCACAAGCTGAGGACAAGGCTGCGCTGGGTGACACCAAGGCTTCACCTGGTGAGAAGCCATCCGAAGAGAAGAAAGGAGAGGATAATAAAAGCGTTAAAGATGAAGCCACTCTCAAGATTGAAGTCAGTAGTTCAAAGGACGATATGGAAAAAACTAATGAGGAATGCTCCAGTGAGGAGTGTAAAGAGGTTAAGAGAGAAATAGAAGTAGATAGCAAAGCTAGTGATCTGTTGGTGACCAATAAAGATGCAAACAGTCAGAGTAATGATAAATAATATTATTTCCCAGCTCTTGGGCACCTTTTTGATTAATGTAACATAGAATACTTACAAGAGGTTATCAATTCGGTGTAAATAAGTCAAATTATGGTACCAAATGCTAGAATTGATTTTTATCACTTTTTTGTCTGAAAACTGCGTCAGGAGGAAAATGTATTTCTGCGGAAGTTCTCTTACGTTTTTCGACTAAAGAAACCAGAGCAGTGGAGTAAAAAGTCTAATTCTTCAACGTTCTATTAACTATGCAGGGAAATTGTATTTTGAAGGCGTGTCTTTGGTTCAATGAATGCCATTGTTTCGTGTTTTGTATTCGTGCCCATAACAACTGCCATTCTGTGGAAAACAAAGTGCCCTTAAAGTCGAGGTTGTAAGCCCGACCCCTCTGCCCCCCATCTTCCCCATCCCTTTCCGATTGTATCACTTTGCACTGTCGCGAGTATTTTTGTTTGTCGGAAAACTGTCGCCTGTCATTTTGTTTCCTTTTCGATTAGAGGAAAATAGGAATCGCGATTGTGTGAACATATTCTGACTTAATTTCCCAGAGTTGATTACGGTACGTTGCCAGGACGCCCTCCTCCCTGTACCAAATCCCAGAACGAAACCAACAAATAAAAAGAATAAAATTAATTAGCAACATGAATGTTGTGCGTGTTGTGTTGTTGACAGAGCACTTTTATCAGGTTGTAAAGTGAATAGAAAATATTGCTTATTATGTGCAGACAATATTGGGCATTACTGTTTTTAATGTATAATCTGAAAGTAAGGGTCGGTTTTTTCGTCTTTAGCTTAGCAACACGCGTCCGCTTCAATTGACGAAAACTGTTATAGCTACCCCAGCCAGTCAAGTAATTTCTGAAGCTTTTAAGTCTTCATATTTTTCTCTTATCTGTAAAACTTTGGAGAAGCCAAATAAAATTCGAAAGATTGTTTTTGGACTGATTGCACTGAAAGTGTCATTTTCTTTATGTAAAGAGGGTTTAGTGGTGCAGAATGCCGTTCGTTAGATTATTAGCTTGTTAGTTGAGTTTCTTGTGTGACTAGTATAAAGTTTCTGGCGTTGTTTGTAATACTGAGAACCATCTTCACGCTGATATTGTAGAAGCCCTTTGAAATGAAATAAATCGATTATAAAGGGTTGACGTGTGTGTCTTTATATGCGTAGATATTGCCCGTCGTAAAGCCACGAAATGCAAAGCGCTCGTCCTCAAAAACTCCATTGCGGAGTCCCTATGAATAAGTAAATAAAGGCGCCAAAATTTTACTGACAAATCGTGTCTCGACCTGACAACTGGCAAATGGTGCAGATTTTAACTGACCAAACTGGCTCGCAAATTGGGACATTTGCGTTCTTTGAAAGGGATGGTTGACACCAATAGACTGGATTAAATACAGAAAATAAGACGTTGAGACATTTTTAGTAGTATTGGATGTATCATTCTATAAAAGTACTACCAACCATAAATGTAATACCAATCCGAATCATAAATTAATGTTACCTTACGGCAAGAGAACACAGAGACTGAAGTGTATACGGGATCAAAAGGGTACATCTGGAGTGATGACGTCATGGATCACGTGACTTAGAGAGTTTTTTAATATCAAATTGTATCTGATGTACGCGTAAAATTAACGTTTTAGCACAAAAAGTTTTTTTTAAAATGAAAACAGTTATTACAAACTCTTAGTACTTGACGGTTGGCATCTGTACAAAGACTGCTGAATACTATAAATATCATCCCCGTGATTTTAGTTTCATTGTGTTTCGTTTTTGGAAAAATCAATTCCTCGACGATAGTCAAAGAGGCGAAACAGTTGGGGCTTCGAGCGATTATGATCCCGATGACGTCAACCATTGTTCTAGCTGACACACCGTTACTATATTGTATTTGTTCAGTTCCTCCAGAGCAAGTCGACTGTCTTTTTCTTTTAGACATATTGAAACCAAAACGTCACTATGCATCTCCCAGTGAAGTGGCTTTCCAAGTCTGATTAGTGACAGACTGGTGATCAACGGTAAATATTATATAGCTCTTGCTCTTGTTTGAAAGGCTCAATGGAAACTGCACACCAACAATTTCGATAAACTGAACAGCTACCGTTTTTGAAATATCCCATTTGTTCTCTCGTCTTCAACAGTTGGATTTCCGTTGAATTTGTTCCTATAATTGATCATAATTTTGTTCATTAAAATACCAATAGCGCAAACCATGCGGCCCCCAAAATAATCAGCCAACTTTACCACGCAATAACAAAATACGGACGCTATCTTAGCGACTTTTCAGCATTTTTTCAAAACTTGTAACTTCCACCAAGAAATAATTTGAACACGTTTGTATTTATTACCTCCTGTCTACACATGCTGCCTGTAGTTTTATATTAAATCAGACTCCCTGACGAAGTCTCAGAAGAGGCGAACGCGTAAATGGTTCTCGATGAACGCAATCAGCGCGGGCACTTTCCCCCACAAAGTTTAGAGATTCGACCAGAGCTGTAAGTTTTGATTACGATTCACAGTATAACTTAATATAGAAATAGAAAAGGAATCCGCGCGCTATGTTGAGTTATGTATCAGTTACTGATTTGCCTTTTATTTCAGCAACATTATAGTTGTCTGTCACAGTTTTAATAGAAGCTCGCGGGAATTTGTAAGTACACGAGTGAAGTGTTGGGGTAGCATGAAGCGCAGCCGAGAACTTCTCTTTTGCATTGCTCAAGTGTACTTACATATTCCCAAGTGACCTGGAAATCGTTCATTTTTGAAAATGTAAAATCAGTAGAGGCCATGTAGTGATGTAGCGTGCGTGCCTTTATCGAGAATTACAGTATGTCACCCCAGCCAATCAGGAGGCGCGTTATATCTACTTATAACTATCAGTCAGCTTTCGCATTTTCTATTTTTATAACTGAATATACGATAAAACAATTATTCCATTCAAGCTCGTGGAACAATTGTTAAATATTTATTCATGGACCAACACTGACGCGAATTTTATTGTTTCTCAAAGTGGCAATAAATAGTGCTATTATTATTTAAATAAAGAAATAATACTCAGCTGTTCTGTTCTTGTTGATGTTCTCGCCCCAGCTTCGCACCTTAAGCTTTCTAGTAACATAACGTGTGTTAAGTCAGGATATTAATATTCCGTATTAGTATTTTAAGAAAATAGGAACACAAAAAAGGTTTTAAACAAGCTTTCAGAGCACGTTTGCTATTCATTTGATGATTATTATCATCATCATCATCATCATCATTATTATTATTATTATTTTCTACATGTAACAACATTACTTACCACTTTGTAAACTAAATTTTAATCATTTTGGAAATCTGTATTCATACTAGCACCCTTTTGGCGAGAAGAGCAACCTTTGCCAAGTATCATGCAACGAAGATGAAAATGTAGAAAAGTAAAGTAAAGTAAAGACACTTTGTTTATTGCGCGTAACACATTTTACACGTAGTAATAATCTATGTGGCCTTCACAACAACACCATGCAGGGTTACCCTACTCTTCGAGAAGTGTGTTGGTCCTTTTGAATCTCCTAAGTTAGCATTTCAGGAAACTAGACCAACGGCTTAACGTCCCTGTCCGCGGACGGTGTGGTGAAAGAAGGTCACACAAAGTTCAACTTTCGACAAGGCTGGAGATCGAACTCGGGACCTCCTGGTTGGCAATCAGGGATCTTACGGACTTCGCTACTCCGCACGCACACATGTAAAAGAATTATTGAAAATATCACGAATATAGTATCTGATTTTAACCCAAGTTTCTGGGTTCAATAACCCCTTCTATTGACCTTCGTTCATTTTGCCGCACATGCTAGAATTTGCTATGCGGTGACACAGAGCATTAATAGTTCTAAATAGACTTACACGCTTTTTAAAATAGAGTAGGGTGTACCCATGGATGATTCAACCGTATATCACACGGGGGAGTCCGCAGCGAATGTCGAATCTCTGGCAAAACAATTCTGATGATCATGTGAGGCGGCTGAGTAGGGTTTGTTGTATGCAAAGGAATTTGAAAACCTCGCTGCACGTGCGCCATTGAACGACCTTAGTTATGCTTAATACTGGAAAATTCAACCAAATAGAATGAAACTAAAACACTGATAGTGGATGACCACCCAAAATAACTACTGATATAGAGCTAATCTCGCTGTGTTTCCACCTTCATTAATAGAAGATTCTAAAACAATGGTTCTCAGAAAAGGACCCAATATTTACAGGTTTAAGTTGTGTGTTGTGCTGACCACCCCCGAACCCTTCTTCCTTGTTGGGTTCAATTTTCTTCGAATATTGTTACAGTTTAATTTGGGCATCATATACTTGGGTAGTTATGGCACAAATGAGTTTTACAGAATACCCTGAAGCAGTCGAAAAAACTGACTTTCTTATAGCATTTTCCTTGACAAAATTTTAGAAGTTTTATATGGATGTGGTATTTTTTCGTGACCACTGCCAAACTTCAACTCAGAACTGTTTGTTTTTATCGGAAATAACATAACTATTCGTACTACGCATTATAAATATCTAAGCAACAGCAGATATAACGACAAAGACAACTCATTTATTTGGGTAACATAATTATATCTCAATGTTATCTTGTGAGACCAAATGGAAGAGTAATGCGTGGTGTGCAGATTTAAATTTAGAAATATAGTGATATTGACAAAATAGTGAAAGTGAGAAATTTAAACGCTCTTCTAACCTACTCTCATCAAGTAGACAATCTTATCCGTGGAACAGGTTTTTCTAATATAATGTTATTTTTTCGAAGAACCGTTTTCAATCCTAAACGAACGATTGCTGGTCGGTCAGATCGAGGGCATTAGTGCAAAATGTGAAAATAAGCAACCAATCAGCAACCAGTATTTTTGTGGGTGTGGCCACAGTGCCGTTTTAACGTATCAGATATTTACAAATTCCTGAGGGCCGGGTACGCTTGGCATTTCATCAAGTAATTTTATATTGGGTTAACTAAAAGTCCTGGTTCGAAACGCCTTTTCAAATCATCGTCACAGCAAGCCAACGTCAACCGCTTTTTAACTTTAAATATAATTCAAAATACTAGCGGCCTTCTGTCTATGAACGGCAATTTTTACACGGTTGCGTCAGCCGATTTCCTAAGAAGCATTATTTAGCTAGCATAGTTGAAATATAAAGTAAATAACTTAAAGTTGCATAAGAATTTGATAGATCTGGCGACTAATTATACAAATACTGTTAATCGGTTTAAAGATATTAAAACATAGCCGTGTAACTACAGAAAAAAATTACAAAAATGCGAAAGTGTAAACAAGTAAAATACAGAAGTATAATGACTGCTAATGACTAAAGAAAACAATTACTGTAATCTGTTCTTTGAAAGATTTAAGGCTGTGAATGCGTTTCTCGCGATCAGTTTAGAAGGAAACTGGTCAAAATCTCGGTCTAGTTTCATAAAATAATCTTAACTGAGCTGGGTTTGAACCAGGTCAGCTGCTAGTGTTTCATTTATACTAAGTAATATGATTAAAATTGTGTTATGAAGATGTTTTTCTGTATAATTATTCCCATTAGAGTCACACTCGACCTATGGCCACTGAAACATTCCCCAAATGATTATCTCCCGGCTTTTCCAATCAATCTTGTGATAACAGAATGAAACGTTTTTCTCCGACTCAACCTTTTAAGCTGGCCATATCACCAAGTAAACTAACGCACAAGATCAGGCCTATATAGCATTTACCGGTAAGAGGTATCGGCTCGGCCTTTGAAGGTGAGTCTCTCATTTCCTTCCATTTTATCAAAGTGTAATGGTTCAAATAGTGTTTACAAATGGTACACGTCAAAGTGTTTTTTCACTAACATGTTAATATTTACAAAGTCTGCGGTCCCATTGGCCTTGTTTTATGGAGAGGTGAAACACAATCAGTTGCTCAAAATCCAACAAACAAACAGCTTTCTCAGTTTATAGCTTCTAATCTTCTCATATACTGGAATAGTCGTTTATTGTTGATGTGGTCCTAATTATGTCCCACCTAATTCGATAGAAGTTATTTTCAATACGCCAAATTTTAGTTACGAAAGTTACGAAATATAGACAATTGACTTAAGTTGAACAAACAGAGACTTCTCATGAAAGAAGATCTCAGTTCTTTAATTTTTTAAATAATGAAGTTAAAATGCATGGGTTTTGACTCCCATTCAGTTCTCAACGTTTTAAAATAGCGTTTATTTGGTTAAGCACATCTCTGGGGGCGTTTCTGTTGTGAAAAGTTCCGGAAATACATCAATAGTTTACTTAACCAATATTTTGATGAAAAACTGAGATGCCATTTGAAAACACGCCTTGAGTAGTAAAACCTGGTTCACACGGTGAGATCAACTCAAGCTATGCAAAAATATAAGCATAAGAAACTTAAAAAGAGCGAAAGGAAAGACAAAGGAACACCACCGAGTGTTCAACGAGATGATCACACTAGGCATTTGTCTTCGAAGGCCTCTTTTACAACTTTGTGCACACTAAAAGTTTTAAAATTGACAAGAAAAATTAGGTATAAGCTGAAATATCTATAAACATACACAGTTCAGACATCAATTTAAGTGTTTCTTGGATTGTAGTTGATTGCCCAATTGTGAATCGTATTATCATGCAGCGATGTTCCGGGCATGAACACAAAGCAATAAATTGGCCTAAAATGCATCAAACCTTAGCAGACCTGCTTGATCAAAGGTCTTTTTAGTGGATTAAGATGGTTTCAAATTATTTAGAAACACAGAAATAGAGTTCAACTTCTGAGAAAGCCCCTTTAAACATCACTGGTGTTTATGCTTATCTCATAAGTGCGAACCAGGCTAAAGTTTCGACCTGTTTGCGGTAATTCAGATGTAAGATTCAAGACCTCACGTTTCTTTCTCCGTGATGTCGATTATTTTAAGATGGCGCTAATAATACGCTAGTGCAGCGTTTGTCAATATAAGATTGTAAAGTGCGAACGTTAAATTCACCAGTCTCCTGTTAAGTAGACTAAATAATTTTGATTCATTGTCGAAATGAATTTAAATAAATCGAAAGCTCTTGCCAGTGCTTTTGTGTTTTTTCCCTTCCCGCTGGCGACAACACGAATCCACGAGGCAATCGAGAGAGAATCTGGGAGAAATTTCATAGTACTGTTATATTTTTTTACCTCATCGTCTTATGTATAACAAATAAAAACGTATGGGATATACACAGTGGATATAACTGCGCGATGTTACGGGAAAAAACAAACTTATACAAACACTGTAAAATTACTCGCGGAGAATCTCTCGTTGCAAGGTGAATCACTGGCGTCTGTCCTTGCACGTGACCCTCGAAGAAAAGTTATAAAATGTTCATATTGCACGCAGTTGTTTCAATAAAGTGTGGCCACCCACTGAAATTCAACGAAATTGTTGCGTGCAGTGTTACACAAGTAGAATCTGATTTTACTTCTGCAATATTACGCACAATGTCGCACGCACAAATTTCAATGGTGGACACACGATGCAATTTACGCGCAATGTTGCCTGCAATGTTGCATCGTGTGGCCGGGCCAGTTGTGAGAGGACCCATGTACCCAACCTTTCGTCGTAAAATTTCTTTTTAACTTCAACACGGTCAACCATTAAATAGTTTCGTTACTAGCAGAAAAAAAACTAAAGACTCAGTACTCGCATTTTACGCTCACATTCTTTGCTGATATTGAAAAACGGAAGACGACAGAAATATACAAAACAAAAATGTATTTCCACAAGAATTTTTTTTGAGAAGACGCTTACTAGACACAACCTGGAAAAATGGAGGGGGGCTAAATACCCTTATTTTCATGGTTCCATTCATGGTCTTAATTTTGGGGGCTATTTTCGTGACCAGGTTTGTTCTCAAAAGCTCGTTAGCTTTATTGATTCAAAACGCAAGAGCTCCCACGAGGTTAGAAATTTCACAACCATAGGAAAACTAACCAAATCGCAGTAACATGGGACAAGAAGTTAGCAAAATTTTTCGATTGGCATTTGTCTTTAATAGTTGGCTTTTAAAGCAGTCAGGATTGGCTTTCTTGATGACTTGCGTGGTTCAAACGTCGAACGTGAGACTTCTTAGTGTCTAGCCGGCCTTGGAACAAAACCACATTCAAGTGTTCTAGCTTGTCACATAAAAAGTACCGTACATTGGGAGGATTTGCAATTTGTTCGGTTTCTTGCGGAGTAAAGATCATCGGCGATTTTACTGTGTTCTCGTTGTTGTGCTGGTGAGATTTAGTTGAGTGCCCACTATGACTCGCGCCGCACAAGTCTAAAACAACCAAGGAATATGTTTAATGATAGCCTTGATCCGCCGTTTCTTTTGAAACATACGAAAGTTCATCCCATTAATTTCTTAGGCCTCGTCCTCACTGTACCAGATAGCTTTCGTGTCATAATATAAGGCGCGTTAGCAGATTGATCTTTTCAGTAACATTTAGAATGCTTTCTTCGGCACATATTTTGTGCCGAATCGAACAAAGCTGCAACCCTATTGAAAGTGACATGTTACAAATCAGATAAGTTTTTGCTCTTGGCACAGCCCTGTTTTTTTTGTTTTTGTTTTCGTTGTTTTTCTCAGCCATCTTTGTACGTTCTCTGTTCACACTATATCGGTCAAATTTTCGTGCTGTACACTAAAAAGCTACCAGTACGATGTAAACAAGTCTTCATTTTTGTTGTTTCTTTCGGTTTCGAAAGGATATATTTAGAAATCTTTCCGAGCGCCATTAGTCGGACAGGAACAGAACATAATTACGCGATAAACTACGTGTTAATGATAAGGAAATCTCTATCATTGGTTTGTAACTTTTCAGTGAACAAAGACATTCGGGTCATGTTGGTTGAACATATTCTAGAATTTAATGAGGAATATTTTTTGTTAATTTAACATCAACCAACTCGACCACTATTAATTAACGTTACGTGCAGCCGATCGATCATAATGTCAACTTCAGTTTTGATGGCGATCGAATGGTACAAAACTAAAATGTCTATTTTTACTCAAAGCGGGATTCTATGTAGGTTTTCGCTATTCCTTGAAGTATTTTTTGAAAATGTAATATTTAATTTGTTCCGTGATGTGATTAACGCAACAAGAAAAAGAAGCAGAGTTTTTATCAATTTCTGCCTTAACGTTTCCAAATCCACTTGAAACGTCGCGAGTAATTCAATAGTTACGCGGAAGCTGCAGTGTCTCAGGTGAAAGTAGAAAAGTATGTTTTTTAAAAATTTAATTTAAAGGTTCAATTTTATGACACTTTCCAAAAACCCACCACCGAGATCACTTGTCTTGTCTATCACGACATGGCTACCAGTGTACTTGAAAGAAAAACCTTATTACGGTTTCCTATAAGCCTTAACACATAGTCTCCTAAATTTTGATATTCAGCTGGATTTACAAAACCAACATTGATCACTGAAAACGCGCACCTTAGAACTCAGTACCAAAATGCTATACTAACAATCGAAAAACTGAAAAATTCAGCAAATACTAAATGATAAATGAATCACAAACTGCGATAACTATTACCTTCACTGTTGAACCTCAAACTGAAGAAGCGCATGTTTCAGCTATCCGCTTTCAAAACGGAGAGATTCAAAATAGTTTCACTATAATTTAATTCTTTGAAATCACAGTTCAAATTTGTTTCATTTTATGGCCTGGATCGGACTTTGCCGGTAGATTTCTATTAATACTTATCTATAAATAGCAAATACACTTCCGAAGCATCGATTACATTTTTTGGACTATCAATTAAACACTATTTCTCAGTCACTTAATTAAAAAAATGCAAGCCGTGTGAATATTCAATCCCAACCAGTAATCGTTTTTCTTGACCATAAAATTTACAAATTCAAGTGGTGGACATACTTTCTCATTTAACAATGCACTTTTCTCGCATAATATGCTCCTGATTTCTCAGTTGGTGAATGACATATCTGAAAATCCGACGCTAGTTGTTTTGATACTTTTCACATGTTTGGCTTGCCGTAACTTCAAGCTTTTAACAGTTTTTAAAATTTTGAATTTGTTGTAAAAGTATTGGTACACAATTTATAGCCTCAAAATTTTTGTCAATAAATTATTTACACACTTTTTTTTACTTAAAAACAAACTAGATAAAAACGCCGAGGCCCAAATTTGCCTAAATTTTAGAACAACTTCAAATCTCAGTGTTAAAGTTCAATGCCATAAAAGAATGCGAAGTCATATTTTCGGCAAATTACAACAGTTTATTTTGTATAAGAAAAGAACTGAGAACAAATTTGTTCTGAATTTGCTAATCTTTAAGTCAAGAACTACGAGCGTTAGTCAAGTTATCTTTTTCGTATATATTTTATTCTATTCACGAACTACGGGAAATCTGGACATGCAGAGATCTTAAGCCGAGGATAAAAATCAATATTCTTTCATTCTCATACTTCACAGCTGCAATAACAGAATACTTCGCAAATGCGGATCAGATTAACAGTCAAATATCATGATTAATCAATTTAAATATTGTTGAAGTGCAAAGTAATTATTTAACGAACCAAGAGATCAAACTGCAAGAGCCACAGTTATTGTTGCTACTCCAGTCGAGTGTTTCCTGTCCTTTCTTTCTTGCTCAATACATTTAATTGCACCATACTGCTATATAAAGACCCTTACCAACCCATAAAGCGACAGTTTCAGTTGAGGAGCTAGAGTATTTTACACTCGTGGAAGACAGTTTGTTCTTAAGTCACAGGTGAGTTTGGCTTTTATTGTTTCTTCAAGCTTAATCCCCAAAACAACTGATGCAAGAGTTAATCTCAAAACTCACAATGAAAATCTGACACAGCGTACAGTTCTAACTTTATCAATATGGTTTTATCATTCTTCCCTGTTTTATAGCACACGTAACCTGCAAATTCAAAAGAAAGATATAAACTCGTTAATAAGATTTTTTATCCCAAAAGATATATTTCTTCTTGCCGGATAACTTTGGGATAAGGAGAAGATTATATCAAGCATAGACACTGTTTCACTCAGAATCATTTACTGTCCTGAATATTGGAATCAACACTAAGAATACTGTTGGACGTTCCTTGCGAACGAAGTCGATATACAGAACTGACCTGAACTGGCCACAGACCAGTTTATAGTTTAGTGATCTTAATGAAGTATTATAATCGCAGTGTGTCCGTTTTCGCTCTGTGTAATGTAATGGTGCTAAGGTGTTCGGCTTTAAAATAGTACAGTCTCATCAACCTCTCTCAAAAGTGCCTAGTATTGCTGGGATGTAACGGCCAAAGGCAAATGTAGGAAAAATTGAGGAAGAAAAACCAAACTGCCAAGAGCGAAGTATTTGAGGACAATCGTATACATCATGCAGTCTACAACGAAACTGAACATGTTTCCATGACAATACGTGTTTTTGATATCTGTGTGGCAGAGGCTCATTTGATCAAATATTTCTTCAAACATGTTCAGTCTGAAGTTGTTTTTATTTTGTGACATTTTCTAAAATTTTCAATGGTTTGAAATACCAAACGTTAAATTGAACTTAGCGTTAATCTCCAAGTTGAACTGAACTGAACCTGACTGGATCCTTTTCTCATACCAAGTCCAAGCTTAACTGATTATTTTCTATGAAGTGACACTATATTGAACTTGTTAACTTGAATTAATTAACGCTTGGCACTTCTTACTCGGGATATAAAACTGGCGAATTTATTTTCCTCAGTTCAGCCTGAAGATGGACATTTTTCATACCATTTCACGACATGAAGTTAGCAGTACCGCGGCAGAAGAAGCTTTTCTTTTCCCTTTTTGCTATGAATTTTCTACCGAAGTGTTCCTCGCCTCCATTTCGACTGGCTTGAAACCATTTCCTCCTCTGTGAAAAGCACAGTAAAGTCTTATCACGTCAGTTTGGTATGCAATTTATAAACTTGAAGTGAGCCCTTCTTAAATACAAGAAAGGATAAGAGCAAATCAAAGCTGGTAAACAGCGAACATTTGGGTGTTACTATCTCAAAAATTGTGAATTTGGCGAATATTTTAGCCATAAAAAATTAAAGAAAAACGCTGGAAACGCGAAACTCCCAATACTTTCTCTCTTAAAATTCTGCTTTTAAATACTTCGTCAGTGATTCCTCTAAACCTTTTTGCTTACGAACTTCGATTTACTTTTTCCGTTGCATTTAAAAAGGGCTAACTTCACTTTTCAAATGATTTCTAAACAAAACGGGGTAAAGGTGTACTGAGGCTGCTTCACTGGACTACTTTCATCTCTTTCTTCCCTGACGTCAGACATTTTGTCATTGTGGTACTCTTGTGTATCAATGGCTTTTATAGTCGCTCAAGAAAATCAAACTTTAACCCAAAGTTGGATATTCAACCTTAATTTCACATTATCTTTCGCTTTCTTCAAAAATTATTGAAAACGTATTTAGACATTTACTGGTAATTTATTTTGTTGGTCGTAAGTGCACTTCGTTATTTAAAAAAAAATTTTGACACTTTATTTACTTTTTTGTTCGGTCAAACCTCGACCAGTTGCGCCAGAAAGTGTTCACGGGCCGGTTGAGTGCAATTCCACACAAAACACGCACAACTTTCAAATTCCATTCCATTTAAAACTGATTTTAGGGTTTTTTTTGTTGAACACTGCGGCGGTGAAGATTTACAAGTGATTGATACGTAGGATGAAAACAAGAGTAGGGGTAAATTATTTTGTAAAACTATCACAAATTTCAATTTTGTTTGAACAAGATCCACATATTTATTCAGAGCGATTTTTACATACCTGAGCTTGTTTTGAATTTGTTATTTTATTTTCATTTTAAAATTTCTCATTTTAATTCATTTTAATTTATTTTTAATTTAATGTATTCTTAGTTTAAATAAGTTTCTTGTTTGCATTCTATTCTTACTTACGGCAAGTTCATTATGACCCGTATTAATAAATTTAAGTACATGGCAGAACATTTGCGCCAAAACAAATCAGCTTTCATTTTAAAAACACGACTACATCGAATCTAGATGTGACAAACTGAAAATTTAGAAAGTCACAAAAAATAGTTTTTTGTAAAGTAGTCTGCGAAATGTTGTTTTTACAGTCGAAAAACTTTAAAATCCCTCAAGTGAACAAATAAGATATAACTATAGACGGCAATTAAATGACACACAAAACAACGTGCATATTCAGAGTCAGAGAAGCTTATAAAAATGCATCAGTTTTTAGTTTTGACGTCGAAACTAGTAAATACTTAAGACTTGAATGTAAATTATTTACTTGCCTACATGTTTTAAAGATTTTCGCTCACATAAAACCCTAATTATAAAATAGAACATATAGATATAGATACAGATACAGATATAGATTTTGATATAGATATAGATATAGTATAGATATAGATATAGATATAGATATAGATATAGATATAGATATAGATA
>JANRMR010029894.1:1722-11742 GCA_025434825.1 Bergia sp. 'catenularis' | reverse complement strand
CCTAGTGGCCCAGGTGGAGCCAACCCCAACCCATCAGCCCTTGTGAAAGGAGTGGAAAGAGACAGGTAATGACAAATTGTGTGTACAGTAGAAATTAGAAAGTTGGGAATTTTTAAATGATATTGGTGAGTGGATGTGAAATAAGACAATAGGACAAGGGAGGATTCACAGGGCCAGGGAAATGGGGAGAGAAGGGGAAGGAAGGTACTGGAAGTTTAGCAATCTGTGAATCTTTCTTGAAGTATACTTATAAGGAGAAAAGCAAAATTCTATGACTAAATTTTAACACAAGGTGTCAGCAGTTCAGTTAATTGTAGTGTATGTCTGGTGTGCATCACTCACACTGTTGCTATCTGGCATGAGTGCTAACACCTCTTGTTAAAATCTAGCCTACAGGATTTTTGTTTTCTCCAGAAGAAGTATAATTTAGTACAGATTCACAGAGTGTGTTAGCTGACAATCCCTTCTGTCTCTTCCCACACCCCATTTCTCTGGCATATGACTCTTCCCACATCCCATTCTCCCACTTGACATCCCCAAACCAGACTTGTTAAAAAAACATGTTTGGATTTCTGGTGAAGAAAGGGTTGGGGACCAACCCTAAACCATACAGTCATGCTTGTGAAAGGATAAAAAAGGACAGGTGATGACAATGTTGATACACAGTAATATGTGTTAATATGTTGTTGGTAAAGCAAGTGTTTCTGGACCAACCCCAAACCATTGGTACTTGTGAAAGGAACTAAAAAGGACTCGATCAAGTGTCACAATAAAAGATGTTGTTTATGACTGAACATTGTACTGGATTTCTGGTGTAAAACTCCCATTTCTTGCTAGATTATTGGAAGAACATAGATTTTTATGTACTTACTAAGTTGTGAGATGAAATTATTTTTGATATGTTGGATATGTAATACTAATAATTTTTAACCCTTTCATACCACTAAGAATTAATAGTATTCATCATTTACTTAAAGAAATCTTTCTGTCAGAATTTTATAGTGTATCAAAACATATCCATTTACTGAGCAAAGTACAATAATTATATTGATTTTCCCTTACTTGCTGAAGGTTAACACAGAGCTTACCAAGACAAAGAACAGAGCCAGTGATTCAGAGAGATTTTCAAATACAAGATAAAAAGGGACAAGACAACTGGTTTGAGAGATGGCTGAGAGATGGACACAGTGAGATCCCCTCTGGCTCACCTGAAGCTTTTCAGCAGAACTTTGCTGTAGCAAGATCCAGGTTTGAGCAGCGGGACATGCTAGAAGAAGAAAGACCAAGTAATATGACTGAACTGAACCTTGCCAGGCAAAGGTGAATTTCAGTAACAGTGATAATGATCATTGCTGATGACTAATGATAATGATGACAGACATTATTTATAGAGCACCAAGCCCAAATGTAGAAAGGAGACTCTTGGGTCTTGCCTGCACTATACCAGATAGGAATTTGTGCCAACACACAAGTTGTTGTGTTCTAGTGTAAACAGGTATAATTTTTCACAGAACAAAAACCTATTTGATATGTAACATCACTTTTGACAGCACTGCATCTCACATTTGAAATGATACAAAAAGTCTGCTGGAAAGATCATTCAAAGTGTAAACAGGCCTATCTGCAATGTTATTTTGGGTAAAGTGCAAGTGAAGCCTTTTATTAAGCATGATGATATAGAAGGGTTTTAAGACATAGAGGTATTCATGTCATTTTTGGATTGTCTTTCAGTCATAGGGAGTCAAATAGCCTTCCAAGAAGCAAGAGTTTCAGTGGTCAGACAGTTTATGGTGTGAGAGAAACAGGGAGACTCACACCTGATGACAGTGTTTCACAGGCTCCAGCTCCTGCACCTCCAAAACGCTTCAGCTCATCAGCTTTACTTCAGGACAGGAACTCCGTACCAGTCAGTTCCAACTCTTGGCACAATTCTTCAGGCTCTTTACCTGCAGATGTGCGAGTCTCGGCACTTCCAGGGCATGCGGTTGACCTCAGACTTCGCAGAGACTTAACACAAGGACTCAGTGACAGCACTTCAAGTCTTGACTCTGTGGGAACTATGGATTCTAATGTAAGCAGAAGCCGGCAAGGTCCTGCACCACCACCTAGGCGCAGTACTTCAAAACTACTGAGTTCTTTCAGGTCAAAAGATAAGAACTTTGCAGCAAGATATCTTGCTGGGGTGCAAAGTGCAGGTTATTCTTTAGACAAGCCCTCTAAGGAATCTGTTCATCCTCAATCTAATAAATCTGAGCTTTTAGTAGAACCAAGACATGTAGCATCAAAGTCTTGGCCAACACACTCTGCCCCAGAACAAGCAACTGGTGGCGATGTTATACGACAGTCCTGGCATGCTGAACCAACCCAGTCGAGACCTCGCAGACCACAGCGGTACTCGTATCAGCCACAGGGATCTGAGCAAAAACACAGTATGGGCCAACAATACAGCTCATCTGTTCGCATAAGGGCACTCTCAACAGGTGGAGATATGCGACCACACCCAAAAATTTATCGAAGTGTTTCCCAGGAGGGTTCATTCTCAGGAGAAAACAGAAAGTGGCAGGGTAGTGTAAACAGTGAGGGGCAACCTCAGAAGTTTTCCAAGTCACTTGATCGTAGAACCAGTCAGGATTTGCAGCTTGGAAGAATAGAAGATACGCAAATATTAAAGCAGCTTTTAAATAACTCTTTGTTGCCAGAAAGGATGCAGAACAAAAGACCGTCTGTGAAATCAAGAGTTGCTACATTTGAGAGCCAGTCAGAACATCCAATAGATCAGGAAGCTGGTCTTCATGGGAGATCCAAGTCGTTTTCTCATAGTGAGAATGCAGCTCAAAAACCACCAGCTTCTGGCCTCCGACAGTAAGTTTTATATATCAGAAACACTCAGATAGAATGGAGGGATCAATTGGTGTCGAGCATTTTCAAGGAATTCTCAGATAAAAATTTGCTTCTAGGCACAGTTTGGTTTCTCATTAAGAAAACCTTCAAATGCCAGGCATTTGTAGAATGTATCCACTCAAATACTCTTACAGGTTTTTCTCTACAGTTTGATGCTAGTGGTGCTGTGCCACACAGTGCTAGTCCTGTGCCACCCTGATTACTTGCTATCAAAACCAACTGAAATTTTAGGAAGCACTACTGAACTTCTCCCTTTCCCTTTTCTTATTTACAAAGGAATCCAGCCTGTTTTCCACTTGAAATCCATCATTCTCCAAGCCAATAGCTAGATTGAGCAAGTTACATGTACATGTACATTCACCTGATGTCAGTTCAGGCTGACAAAAATTTTTGATTAACGAATGCCTGTTTTGTGCCCTGCTGCCTGGAGAGAACTGTGCCTTGCCAGGTTTCCTCTGTGGCCAAATAAAAGAATCTTGGGTTTTTATCATTAACAGTAGTATTATTTTTGTCCTATTTTGGGGAAAGTGGAAATGTCAGTTGCTAACAATTATTTTGATCAAAAAGATGGAAAGTTTCATGAGATTTTAACTTTCAAATGTTTGAAAATGTAGTAAGGGAAGTGATAAATGTGTTGAAGGATAATTTCTGTGCATCACAGTCGTTTATACCACTTCATAGCCTCTAACTTTATGACAATTTGTTCCTGCAGTGCATCATCAACAGAAAACTTGCTTGAAGAAAAGCGATCACCACAAGAAATAGTCAGGTTTGACCAGAGATGGGCTTCTCCCCCTCAGAATTTTCATGAGGAACAAAGATGGCATTCTCCACCAGAAGTGGAAAGAAAGCAGATGTGGTCGTCACAGAGAAAGTTTGGAGTTGCTGGTGCCGAAAAGGAGCTACTTCAACATTACCCTGGAGAAATGGAAAAAGTAGAAGCTCAGTTACCTCCTATAGAAGGTAAAAGAAAAAATTTATCAACATCACCCCTTCCAGATTCAAGAAACTATTTTGATTATTCAAGAAACGATTTTAAGAGAGAAGAAAGAAGACCATTGGATGGAGAAAGATCTGCACAAAGGGGGAGGAATTCTGTTGGCAGCTTCTACAGCAGTAATGCTGATGCTATCATGCAGCAAAGAAAGCAGTTTGAACCAAAAAGTGAAACAGGAGTGACTGTACAACCTCTCGCAGCACAGACTGTCACGCAAGGTTCTTCCAGACAGAGGCACGATGCCTCAGACTTTTCATCACAGCCAAGAGGAAGTATAGCAGCAGATAATGAAGCTGGAGATAAGGATGATAGTGTATTCGGCTCCTTTAACGAGTCATCAAAAACCCACAAGACTCTTCAGTCTAATCTGCAACAGCCTGTTAGTGAGGAGGTTGTGGTGAAGAGGTCGCTTACTCACATGGAGAAGGAACTGGAATTAGAAAGATGTCTTCATGAGCTAGATTCAAAAGAAGACAAGGAACCTAACATATGCACAGTAAAACAAACCGGTGTTGCGCTGGATATTAGTCTGCCCCCACCTCCTCCCCCAGAAATTAATGAAGAAGAAATTTTTTGGGACAATGACGAGAGTTTACCACCACCCCCGCCCGAGGTGATTCTCGATACATCTCAAGACAATCTTCCCCTTCCGTCCCCTCCTGGGGAAGTGTTGTCTAAACACTATAAACAAGAGTTTGAATTCAGTAATTTGGAAGGATGTTTGGATTACAAAGGAACTAAAGAAAATATTGCCCAGAACGAGTTTACACCAAAGGATAATCGTGACAATGAATTGGATGTATTTCAGGAAAATAAAAAGAACTTGGCATTTAGCTTGGAGAATAAATCCGATATTTCTGTGAATTCTAAATTAGAACAAAATAATGACACATCTGCAGTTGCTGGCTCGGTAGAACAAAAGAGTCTATCTGGTAACAGTCCTTCCGAACCAAAAAATGTATTGTTCAACACCGGTTTGGAGCAAGGGCAAAGTAGATCTGTGAACGAGAGCTCAAAACAAGGGAATGTTTCAGTTCAGAGTAGCACCTCTCGCTTGAGTGGAGATGTTGCTTCCAGCCCAAGTGCAAGCGAACACAACCGTGACAGCACAAACCCTGACCCCTCCCCAGATAAGAGACCTCTCTCTGACACCACCCGCCAGAGTATGGAAAGATCATCACCCCCACCTCCCCTAATTATTACTTCGACGCCAACTAAAGAGACAGAGGAGGAGGGGGCTTTGGAGACTGGCTACCAGAGTAGTGACGTTAACAGCCCTTTCTCTCTGGGATCCGACATCTCAACTCCAAGCAGCAGTAGACCAAACAGTATGATGAGCCCCAAACTTGAACAGCTTGACAAGGAAAAGGTAAAACGCTCTTGAAGTGTGGTGTGTTTGTTTTTGCAATTTTATGTTATACAATAAATAGTTTATTTGGTTAAACACCAGTTGTTACAGGCATTTATTTGTTCTAAGAAGTAACTTTCAGAAATATTGTAGAGCCGTTGGAGCTATTGAAAAAGATAGTATCGGGTATATTGAAGTGGTTTGTACCACCTTCTGATACAAGTGCTGGTTACCATGTGTTGAAAAGATTTGATGGGGAATCTGTATAGTTGATTAAGGACAGGAATAAATGAGCTAGAATGGTCTTTTGTAGATCAGTTACCAAGCTGGCCATATTTTAACTGTTAGTTGTTAACCGTTTGGTATCGTAACACTCGTGTGTACGAGTGTGGTTCAATGCTTTAACACGTATGAGCATTTAATGCTTAAGAAATTGTTTCGTTGGTGAAGAGTCGTGTTTGGAGTGTTATTGTATCGCATGCCGATCCACTCGCACAACTCTCTTTGTTTTTGTCTGCAGACTGAACTCGTGGACAGCATGAAACGCAAAATTCAAGAGCTGAAGTCGCAACAGGAAGAGATCGCTGATGAAATCAAAGCCAATGAGGAACTGGGAGAGAAAATCACAAAGGTGGTGGAATCGTATACAACGAGATCGGAATTCTCCAAGTATCAGCTGTTCACTGGAGAACTGAACAAGATTATCGGGCTTCTGTTGTCGCTCACGCAGCGAATGCACAGATATGAACTGATGCTGCAGGATCTGGACATGTCTGAGGAAAGTGATCGGATACAAAGGGTGAGACTCATCTGATAGCAAATTATAAAAATCGTGATAATGATAATGATAACAGTAATATTAGTTATAAAAATAGTAATAATAATAATTGTCTGAGGAAAGCAATCGGAAATGATAATAGTAATAATAATAATAATAGTAATAGTAATAATAGTAATGATAATAATAATAGTAATAGTAATAATAATAATAAGGTTACAGCCAACAGGAAGTTGATTTTTATTATTTCGTAGCATAATATTACCTAAGATAACACGTGGTCTTTCCGTGTATGCAGCTTCTCTGCCGGAATTGACAACTAACCAGAACTGTCTTACTAGATGTTTTAAGAGGATCAAGACGCTATAAAAGCGTACACTGGGTTGCCAGCTTTCTAACACAGGATCCAAATTATAACTTTACCTTTGAGCATAAAAATGGAGTTCTTATATAGTAAAAGTCCTCCGAAATCATTGTAAGCGCGAGCGAGCTCTCGGATCGAAATCCCCCACTCGCACTTTAATGGCTTTCCATTTTAAAATTCCCTTCGAGTAAAGTTTAATACTGAATGTTGTTTACATATCAGTTGCCTGAATTTAGATCGTCGATAATCACCCAGCAGTTTTAAATACTGAACCGTTTGTCTATTTCCAAAGCAGTTATTAAAAGATTTTTTGAACAAACGAGCGTTTTATTACTTTGTATAACGTTCCTTACGACGAAATGCGCTGTTATAAATAGATTGTCATTTAATAGTAATAATTTAACTATTTAACTCATAGTTTTTTCTGTTATTTTCTATCATTATTCTAATTTATAGCTTTTTTTAAATGTTGTAGAATATTCTCACATATTTTGTAACTTTTGATATGTAATTTTTATCAATTGCAATAAAGACATTATTATTATTATTATTATTATTACATTTTTATTATTACATATTTGTTATTAATAATGATACTAATAATACGTCTTCATTTAAATACTCAAATCATACTTTTGTGTTTACACTTAAAATTTAAAAATTTATGAACATATTAAAATACAATAAAAAATAACCCGAAGTTAGGCTCTGACTTTTCATATCCCCTCAATGCCCTTTCACGTTTTGGAGGCAGTGATTCTTGTAATCCAGTTGTTTCCTAGAGCTGTTTTGCTCCACAGTATGTGATATCTTTTTTGGATTATATCCATATTTGATTTCTCTTTTGGACACATCCATGTAATTTACAACACTTAAATCACAAAAGAAGAATGGAGAAGAAAGTGGATGAGGAGAAGAAAGACAGAAGGGGGGAGAGGACATAGGAGTGGGAACGAATCACGTGTTTGATGGTATATTCTTCTTGTTCACTTGTCCTAAGTTGTTACGTTTCTTGTGCAGGATGTGCTTTTGGAGAAGATCGAGAAGGTGAAGAGTCAGTATGAGGAAGCGTGCAAGATCAAGGAAGTGAATGACAAGCGAGGGGAGGTTGTGTCTAAATTTCTGGAGCAGTACTGCACAGAAGAACAATTCGCCGACTTTCAATATTATATCGACATGAAAACTCAGCTGGCGTTAATGCACGCGGAGATAAGAGACAAAGTGAAGATGGGAGATGAGAGATTGAGTGCGTTATCACAAACAGCAATTGACTGGAGCGTGATGAGTTTAAGCTGAAAGTTCTGGGGATTTGAAATTATTATCAATTTTTTTAAAATTATTTACGCGAAAGAGTCTGCTTTCACTTTAGCTAACTCTCAAACAGTAATTCTCGCTGAAGGAATTTTAGTTTAGTATTTCGTATGACATCGCTCCTATTCTTGTTTCAGAAAAAACAGAAAACAAAGTGAACAAGTTACATTTCTTTTAACTTCGGCGCTGGTCGTCAGTGGAACTGATATTTCTCGGCCACACTCCACGGGGCGTGGTGTTAGACACTGTATATTGTTCATTTTCAACCAACCAGACTGAATTTTGAAATAGATCTTAATACAAATGCTTTAATGAAGTTTCTGGCAAATTATGACATTGCCATTATCTAAGACAGGTTTTCAAGTAGTTTATCAAACAATCGTTTTCAACAAGATCTTCAGCAATTCAAAACTTGGTTGTACTTGAGACGCAAACTAATGTAACTAAAACTACCAGGAAAATGGAATTCGCTTAACGGAGATCATATGACAACTAAGAATTTCAGAAAACAGTAGGACCACCAAGGAAGTTCCCAGCTCTATTATTTTGAATTTTCCAAACCTGTTACACAAATTTCTTAACACAACTCTGTAAAACCCCGCCAGTAAACTCTTGGTCCAGTTCAAGGAATTTGTAATCGCTGTTTATTGTGTGGATTGCAGTTTGGAGGGATTCAACTGGAACAGGAAAAACGTCTCGAATAAAAGGGGCTGTTTTACCGTGTGACTGCATAGTCTTTCCATTGCTCGATAGAAGACGTTAACCATACAAAAATGATTTGGGGCAATTTAAAAAGTTGTATCAAATCTATTAAAATTTATCAATATATACTAAAAGAGTTGGAAATTTACGAGGTTAATGGATTTTCCGCAGTCTCTCTGCTGCGTTTATCAAAAGCCCCGTCCACACCAAAGTGTTTACGGGGCCTTTTTATCCGTTTTCGCCTTCTGTCCACACTAATGCGATCGAAAACGGAGGAATATGTCTACGAAAACGGAAGTTTTCGAAAACGCTTTCTAAAGTGGAGATTTTTGAAAACGGAGGTGCAGCGTCTGTGTGGACGGGCGAAAACGGAGGTTTTCGAAAACGCTTACGTCACTGCTCAGCTGTTAGCATCGCCGACTCAGTTCAAGCATGCGCAGTGTAGAGAAAGTAGGTCGAGCAAAGCCTGGTGACGAAAAAGGATGTTTTCTTATCCGTTTTCGGTGGTCCAGTGAAAACGGAGGTTTTCGAACACGCGTTGGTGTGAACATGGCCAAAGTGTGACTAGTTCTAAATTTAAAAAACTAATCGAGAAGCTGCAAAGCAATTCTAATCTTTTTTTTACAAATTATGCACCAGCCGCACTTTAGCGAAGACAGCAGGAAGGCTGCCGAAAATTCGGTAACATCAATTTTTTTATAGTCACAATATTTTTTACAGATCAAGTAGAACAAGATATTGGACTGTCCAAGATAATGAATATAGCAATATAGAAAATGTATTCTACAAATAATAGTTCAGCCACAATTCAGCCTCGGTCTTGGCAAATTAAGTGCGGAGAACTTGTTTTCAAAAGTAATTGAAATCGATTGCAGTTACGAGCTCTGAAGCGAAGTTTTCTCTTGGTCGAAAAGATACAATATTTATCAACTAACCTAGTTTAACTCTAAAAAGCAGTGATCTTGTGACAAGGTTTCTTTGTCTTCTTAAGTCGCTTTAATGGATATACTGGATTTAGAAAGCAGCAGTTTAGTGTGGATTAACGGTGAAGCTGCCCCTTTAAATTAACACTTCTGCCCAATAATGAACACTAACACTTCTGCCCAATAATGGACTCTAACACTTCTGCCCAATAATGGACACTAACACTTTCACCCAATAATGGACACTAACACTTCTGCCCAATAATGGACACTAACACTTTCACCCAATAATGGACACCAACACTTCCGCCCAATAATGGACACTAACACTTCCGCCCAATATTGGACACTAACACTTCTGCCCAATATTGGACACTAACACTTCTGCCCAATAATGGACACTAACACTTCTGCCCAATAATGGACACTAACACTTCTGCCCAATAATGGACACTAACACTTCCACCCAATAATGGATACTAACACTTCTGCCCAATAATGGACACTAACACTTCCGCCCAATAATGGATACTACCACTTCCGCCCAATAATGGACACCAACACTTTCACCCAATAATGGACACTAACACTTCTGCCCAATAATGGACACCAACACTTCCACCCAATAATGGACACTAACACTTCTGCCCAATAATGGACACCAACACTTCCACCCAATAATGGACACTAACACTT
>JANRMR010029783.1:4405-14953 GCA_025434825.1 Bergia sp. 'catenularis' | reverse complement strand
AAATGAGAGAAATTTCAAACGAAAAGAAGTCTTCTCGATCTTCGAGAGTTTTCGATCATCAACCCGAAAATGTGACCTGCATCCATCATAAAACTTATTTTAATTGTTTTTTAAACGTTTTATGCCGTTATAAATGTCGCATCGATGACCTACTTTCAGTTTGTTTATTACAGGATGTTTCTGTGATAGGTTTTACAGTGTTTAAGGCTGTTTGAGTTTTTTCGATTGCTTTGATAAATCGGCCGATTAGTGAGTTAATCCACCTCGCTAGGTGGGCTAAATTTAACCCACTGTTTAACCCTGGGTTAGTGCTAATCGGTGTTTGTGGAACATAATTTAATCGTGGGTTCAATTTTAACCCTGGGTTAGACGATTTAATCCTGGGTTACCACTAATCCAGGTTTTCAGTGAGGAACCGGGCCCAGCTGGTCTGTGGCGAATGCTGTGGGGTTTAGGTTCACTGAAGCGCTCTGACTGGCTTAAATCGCAAGAACAAGGATAGTGACTTTTGCTGCTACTTTCTGAAGATGTTTTAATTGTTTCCGCAAATATTACATAACAAAGTGACAAAGGTTGACGGAGTCTGCTCACCATAACAGGCTCTATCCCCGTTCAATTGCATCACCTTCGTGAGCGAGTAACGCAAAGAAATTTGGGTTCTGAAACTCGAGTGGGTGCTAAGAACCACACGTATTATAGTTTGTAAAGAATTGAATTAGCTCATAACATACAAGAGAGACGCACCGAAATAGCAAATGAAAATTTCACTGCCAGCAGAATTCAGTGGAACTGCAAACACTTCGGCAAAAGCCGTACACGTGCGTCACCAAAATTTCCCGTAAACTAATATATTCGAAGGGCTAACGCTCGAAACGACAGCTTCCAACCTAACCCGAAGGCGAAAAGCATACCATATCAACTTTTGTTGATCAACAAAACATTTTCTAAAGAAGTGAATCGAGTCTATCCATCCTCTCATCCTTCTGCTTATAATTTGTATACATAAACTAAGGCTGCCACAACCAGTGGAAAGTAATTTCGAAACTAAATGACATTTCCCTTCGAATTTAAATCGGAACAGCTACAGAAAAGTTGTATTATTATTTGATATTGCCATAGAGACTGACCCAAACACAAGTTTAGCGATGGAAATGTGATCAAATGTTCAAAGGGCAAATCAATAATTTCCCTCGAAATAAAGGGCCTCGTACTAGCACGACTTGTATAAAACCTGAAAGCTGCAAATAATCACATGCAATCAATGAACCAGTTGATATTCACTGATATTTTCAGTGAAACCGTGTGTATGATTGATCAATGAGACAAAACAACTCTCTGAATTTTAATGGCTAATTTCCTTTAAAGTTGTGATAGTAATCATAATTATACATGGTGACAAACGTACCCAAGACTAAAGTTATTTAAAATAATTTTTACTGGCTAAACTTAAAAAGCAGCTGCTGCATATATATACGAACCATGGACTTGCTCAACGCAATGTTTCCCAGATGAAGTATGGCTGCAAGAACTTCAAAAACGCCTTCTCTCTCCTTTTTCTGCAAAAAGAATCATGTAATAAGCTCTCGACGGCAAATTTGACCCGTCCCCAGTCGTATCTATGAAAGGGCGAGAGTTGAGCGAAACTGCTAGAAACGACTGGGGACGAGTCAAGGCAAAATCTGTAAGTAGATGCATAAATCTTTAAATTATTCACAATTTTCAAGAGTAATGGCAATAATATTTAATAATAAAAAAAACAATATTCATAATAACAACAACAGCATTTATCTTTATTCATAAATATAGCTTAAAAGTTGCGCTTTGCGCCGTATTTTGCTATCCTGGTAAACATACTTATCATAGAGCAAATAACGACAAATATCTTTTTAAAAGCACTAAATTGTGTTTCAGTGTGTTCTTAAAAATCAATTAAAACAAAAACACATTACTTAACTGATTCAAAATCTAAGAAGAGACACCCATAGATTGATGCTTTCAAAAGTAAAGTGCTTAAACGAAAACATTCAAAGTGAAAATCTGTTTTATTGGTGAATTCAAAGAGAGAGGCACCAAAAATGATGTCATCGTACTAGAATATAATAAGTTATCATTACTGAAACAGAAATCCTTGGAGGTGCTGAAAGGAAGGCATTGACTACAGACTATAAAACAACAGTGTAAACAGTAATAAAAACCCTGAGCAGTATCAGGTTCAGCTGCAAAAGTTCAGCTTCGAGGTTTAGTAACAAAGACAGATACTTTAATTTCATTTGTGTTTTAAACTGATTGAAAACTTCTCAAGTTATAAATTCAAAATGAACCTACCTTTATCCCAAGAACTTCCATTGCAGACACGACATGGTGGAGGTGGGAGGAATCGCTCTTGTTGGGGATAACACAAGCCTTACCCTGAGTAAGTACAATTAACAATCAACATAATACCTTTTCAGCAAAAGTTATCAATTGCAGCTTGTAAAGTTGTTACTCAAAGAATCACGCTCAGAAAATGCTGCTTTATATATATATATACCAAAAAACAAAATGAAGAAGAAATAGAAGAAGAAGAGATTTATGTAAAACTGCTAGACTGCTCAAATAGAACACACACGATATTGTACCTGATTGAGATAAAAGTAATCCTCTGCATTGCCAAGTTGGTATTTCTGCTTTTGATCTTCTGACAGTCCCGCCAGCATCTCATAAAATATGTGGTAGTTTCTTTCATAAGCTGCCTAATAATAATAATAAATGATTTGTAAAAGCTTGGTATAGAATATGAATGACATTCATATTCATTCGAGACTGATACCCTGGTTCCACTTAGTAAAGACATTAAGGCACCTGGAAACAGGTGTACAGTTTGTACAGGACTTCACAAGAGCGCGAATATGATTCGGCAGAAGGACATGTCACTTCTGTTTTACAACACGGAAGTAATGTTAGTCTGTTTCAGAGCCACAGTCCAGACAAAAACTCAAATTCAGTAAACCATTAGTTTGTAGTTATGTAGGCATTTCGCACAGTGATCTCATATCCAACAATGGAGACTTGGTATCATTACAGACACCTTAAACTCGACAGTACCAATACAGAGTTTAGTTGATATTGTGCAACTCGTATTCAACAGTAAGCAATATCTGCAAATTTAGGGTCTGCTAAAAATGTAGTTATCAAATTAGCACTTTCTTATGCTAGCTTATTTATTTCTTCCCTTCCTCCATGTTTATAATTAATTCTTTCTTTTCTTTCTTCCCTCCTTCCTTAATTTATTCCTAGTTTTTCATCTACAGAAACCGAAACAAATACAAAGGAAAAATAGAAAATACAAAAGAAGGATAAGGAGCTTGATTAAAGACTCATACTTCATTGCCCCGATTGAAAGAAATTGAGGGCAGATTTGGACCGTCTTACATCATAAAGACAACGAGCACCGTGTCCTTAATACACAAGGCTGCTAATATTACCAAGGTGCAAATGACTTTTTTTTACCTGACGAACAATTCGGGACTTCTCCAGAACGTACTCCGTCACCCTACCACCACAAATTGCTCCGTAACTGTCAAAGAAAATTTTAATTACTAATAATTGATAGGTTACAGTTATGTCAACAAGAAAACTCATACTTTGGTAAAATTTGGTGCTTTCATAGCCAAAAATTTAGGACAGTAATACTTTCGAGACCTCCCGAAAACATGATTACCGTAGGTGACTTCTTCAAGCACATTTACGAAAAAACAGAATTTGTACAAGCAAGGACCACAACCAAGGGGACCTATCAAACCTAGTTAATATAAACGCTAGCCAACATGGGAAGCTCGTTGAATATCTTAACTGCTTTCTACCATCTGTGCCACAGAGAAACTGGGTTTTTTTTCGTCTTATAAATATTTTATTACAAACTATCTAAACCTAAAGCTAACCTAAATACAAACATATATATACATATTATTATTATTATTATTATTCGACTCCGCTGACCAATGAGCTCTTTAAAAATCTAAAGAAGATTTAAATTTGGGTATATTATATTATATATACTCAATCCGATAAGGTAATGTTTTGTCCTTTGAGAACTCGTCAGTGCAGCTCAGAGGAAGATCTTGAAACTCAACTTCTGCACATCAGAGTGCTATGCTTAATGCAAAATGGGGTTTGCCGCGAGGGCAACAGAACTTCTGAAGTATAGCACAGTCGCAAAATCAGAGTGGTCATCAGAACATCTGAAGTACCAAAAAACTGCACATGTGCAGCAAGGGTACAAAGGAAGTAGCAGCATTGGACACCTGTTTCGCTCTTATTGGAGCTCGTCAGTACTGTATATAGCCAAACTCTGGGGAGACACGAAGCCTTTACCTACAAATAGGTCTCTATAAACCAAGATCACCACACAACAAATGTGAGACTTTCGGCTATGCTGTTTGCAAAATGCAATGTTGTGGTTAACAGAATGTCGAGGAGCGTAAACATGTAAGCATATGTATGTATGTATTTAGGGTTTATATATTATAATTTAGTTTTATATATGCATACATACATACATAATGAGCGTTGTCAAATGAAAAAAACAACCAAGGTTAGAAAATCAAATTTGACCTGTAACATACACAACACTTGAAAAGCAGAAAGTTGTTGAAGAAAGATATCCTTAAATGAGTTTTTACGCTTATAAACCAAAAATGGTCAGTCAAATATAATATTGTTGAAATAAAAAGCAAATCAGTATTAAACTGATCATCAGCAGGATACCCAAAATACGTGCAATTCTACAATTGGTTTCGGCTCCATTGAGCCCTTGACCAATTGCAGACTATTTTAGGAGGAACCACTCTCCAAGTGACCGCAGTTATTTATCTAACAGTATAGCTAAGGAAAATAAAATTGGAACCATTAATCGAAAACTTGTTAACGGTCTTTCAAGATTTTTGGTCGTGCTGTTTACAACAATTTGGATGGCTCAGTTCCGTTTGTCGGTAAGATTGGCATTTATTGTGTCCGTTTTTTAAAAGGGAATGAGAGAGTACGTGGAAAACTACAAGATCTCCTTACTCCCGATTTTCTCCAAAATCGTTAAGGGTTGAGTTAGACTAAGGCATAATCTCCTTTGCTTTATCAAATACGTCAGTCCACCACGGGCTTGTACCTGGAAGATCGTGCGTGACGCAACTGATAGAAGTGTTAGACAAGATCAGTTTTTTTCACAGCTGGATACGGGAAAGCAAACAGAATCACATATCTGTATATGTCCAAGGTATTCGATAAATTCAACCACACGCTTCTGATCGCCAAGCTAAACAAGTTCAACACTGCTGGCAGCTTACCCCGGTAGTTTAGCACGTAGCAATGAGATCATAGATAGGGAGTCACTCTCCTGTCCAGAGAAAGACCTCGAAGAGTGGGTGTCGCGAGACCTTGTGTGAACAAAACGGGTCCACGAACAAACGAGTAAAGCCAAACCAATGGTATGCTGCACTTTGTGCCTGGCTTATATTAGTCCACCCCCACCTTGGCTATGTCACCCAGGACGCCCAGTTTTATCGAGATAGTTTTAAAATGTGCTGAGCGAGTTCGAAGACGTGCACCGAAATTCATCCTTAAGTTAACATGTGAGTGTGGGCACAATTGGCGACTCAACTTTTTTTTGATACGGTCATCATCTCCTATAGGCATCAATATCTCGATATACTAATGTTCTTCTAAGCCGTCTATGGATTAATTAAAATTAACAGTGAACTTCTACTGGTTTTGAAAGTCCTGATAAACCCATCAGATCCTCGTCTAATACCAGTTTGATAACCTTTGTCCCACATCAGTGTAATGCTATAACTCAACAGCGGTCCAAAATTTGGAGTGTACAGCCGGATCACTCAGAAATTCGTCACTTAATTCATTAAAACAACATCTTCTGACCTATTATCACTTTGACGTAACCGATGTTTAAGGAAACAATCCACGTGTCTGGAAATCAATTTGCCTGAAATGCTTTACCCGTTCCCTAGCTTGTTATTAACGGCTCTTTCGTATGCTTAGTTTGTTTGCGAACATGTGAAACTGTGCATTGCTCCGAGTTGTATTCTAGTTAAAATTACAATTTTATACTGTAATTGACGAAAGCTGTTGTGGCTCCCCTATCAATGTGTTATATTACTATCTTAATCACGGTTCGAAACTAACGGGTGTCCTATTGCCTGACTATTGGCTTGAGCAACTGAAGTCTTCAGGCCAGTTGCCCCAGTGGGCAACTGGCTTCCTGCATGCAGAGCAACTGCTGGGACTCTGGTGGGACTTGGAAGTAAAAATAGTTTTATCACTGAGAAAGAATAAAGAAAAGAGAAAACCAAAAAAAGTTGTCTTTTGAATGTCGTTAAAGTACCCCTCTTTTTCGCTGCTTGTCGATGCTTGTCAGGGAGAGGTCGCTAATTCGTCACTGGTGTCAGCGGTACACTTCATGCAGAAAGATCTTGAATGCACACGCGTTCAAAATGGCGAGTAAAATTATTCGATTTTTTAGCTCTAAGTCAGGCAAAGAACCACAACAACACAAAGAACCATTGCAGAATATTCCGAAGGATTCCCTAACATCCTTATGCTCGTGGAGATAATGCTTGTGTTACCATTGGTCACGGCATGTTGTGAGCGTGGTTTTAGCACCTTGAAACGTATCAAATCAGATTGGAGATCACGCCTGGGAACAGAAACCCTTGATCACTTGATGAGAATCTCTATTGATGGCTCAGATTTGGAATCGTACAATGTTGCTCGCGCCTTGCAACACTGGTGGGACAAAGGAGACCGACAACGACGCCCAGAATTTCAATTACAAAGAAAATGAACACACTCGTTACTGTAAGCAATTTTTATTTTAATGTCATTGGACAACTACTTTTTAAAACAGGGCAAGCACGTTTTCGGGGGGGGCAACTAAAACTTGAATAGCAGTTGCCCTATGGGGCAAATTACCTCAAAAGTTAGTTTCGAACCCTGTTAATGTAAGTTGTTTTGTTTTGTTAGTTTGTCAACTGATGAAGTATTATTCTGGCAAAGCGAATAACTAAAAAGGCAAAAGATTGTTGACTGTTTGATTTCAATTTCTTATTTACCTTCTATTTTCTTACTAGATGTGCAGTATATTATTTCTATGTTGAAGAAGTCTTTAAGATGTTTATCTATAGATATTGCACAGAAAATCATTTTTCCACTATGGCTGAAAATGAAATGGAAAATGACCATTATTTAAGCTTATTTACTATTTTTAACTAACTTGTCAAAGAAGATTTCCAGATATTTTCCAAATCTGCTGGAGTTGTCATTTTTCACAGTTTTTGCATTACCAAAGGACTCAAGCAATGGCGTTGCCTCCACAACCTGTAACAAGCGGGAACGCAATTACGGGGTTTATTATACGTGTACGGTAACAATTCTGCACAGTAAGTTAGGGAAAATTCAAAAAGTTAAAGAACATTCCATACTATACAAAACAAAATTTCGGCAAGTAACTCATAAAATGCCGATCGACATAAACAACAGTAGTACCTTACCAATCTTAGAGGTTAAGTACACAAAACATATCCGACAACAAATCTAAAGGAATCCTAAGCTTTCAGCAACATATTACCTTAAAATGAAGCACTGAAACTCTTGTTCACGAAATTTGACAAAGTTTTCTCCTATCCGTATCCAGTTTTACAAACCAGCCCTTAGAAGTTTTAAATTTTAGGTTGTGGAGACCGCCATCTTGAAAACTTGCTTCAATGACGTCACAGTCTTGTTACGTATTTTTGGAACGGGGTTGTTAACTTTCTCACTCTCACGGTTGTTTTTCTCTGGGTTTTACTGGAGATTTCCAAGCAATAGTTTTCGTTCAGAAATGCCTCGTTGTACTGGCACCAGTTAGTTGAAGTTCGGTCATGGTCGTTCATATAGAAATAGAAAACTTGTCCGCTTGCTATGTTGAGTTCTAGGAGATATAAAAGCACATGGGAGTTTGGTAAGTACACGAGAGAAGTGTTGTGGTATAGCCGAGTACTTCTCTTAACTTCTCGAGTGTACTTATAAATTCTTAAGTGCTTCTATAACTCAACATAGCAAGCAGATGAGTTTTCTATATTTCTTTTATAAAATACGTTGAATAAACAAACGTGGGAAAATTGAGCAAACGTCAAGTTTCTTGAAGTTTTATTACATATAAAAATCAAAGCTAACAACATTTTCAATATACGTTTCATTAATTTTCAAAGCGAAATTTCAAGGCCTTTATTTCAAATCAGAAAACAAGTATTTCTACTTCAGCAAGAGCTGTTTCAAAAGTAAACCAATTCGTTGTTCGATCGAGTAAATAAAAAAGGAAGATTAAGGCCCCGTCCACACGTATCCGGAATTTTTTGAATTCGGATATTTTTTGTTGCGGATTTAAAAAAATTCGCGTCCACACGTAGCGCATTCGAATCGAATTCGCTCGTCCACACGTATCCGGCACGTAGCCGGATTCACTGTAGTTGGTCGGCTAAATTGTATAGCGAAGCTCGGCTCATGCGAAAATTTTCTCGCCATTCTTCTGGTATAACAGTTTGGCTCACAAAATTGTCCCACCAAGCACTAGTTCGCCCTGGCCTGACCCAGAATCTTCGAGCACGCGGTTGTCTGCCTGCTCGTTTTAGTAGTTTGTGGCGTCCGATCCTTTCATCACTGATCGATAACAGCCTCAGAATATCGAGTCGTCGTTTGTAATAATTGAAATGCACAGTAAACATAGCCAAGTTTACCTCCACACACGCTATAAGGCTTGAAATAATTCCAAGGAGAAGAGACGCGATGATATTTCGTTCAGCGGCCATGTTGAATATTCACGCGATAAAGACTGGATCCGACTTTGTAACGTCATCGGATTAAAAATATCTGGATTCGCCGTCCACATGGTTCCAAATTGTTTGCGGATTCAAAAATTTCCACTCTGGAGAGCCGATTCAAAAAGTTACGGATTCGCATGCGGATTCGCCGGATACGTGTGGACGGGGCCTAAGACTCGTTTAAGTACTTAGCTCTACATGGCAACTGTCTGCTTATCACTCTCAACTGTTCAGTTAGGAAAATCATCTCCAATATTCGACATACATGTGTAGTGAATATTTCTTAACCTTTCCAAATTTCGTTCCCATGACCATTCAAGTTCGAAATATTCTTTATTTCCTCTGTGACTGATGCACCCAGCAAACGTCCAAGTGGCTATTCGAAGTGTTGGTGTAAACCTAGTTTCACCGCTCAGAAACTCGAGCAGGGGCTTCAAGATTTCCTTTAACTGAAAATTTGCTTCTCTTCAGTCAACTGTTAGCTTTGAAAGATTTCGTGATTACTCTAAGTGAGTTTTTCACCTGTGATGAAGTCCAGTTTAAACCCGCTGAACACTCTTGTTTCTTTGCCATTTACGTATCTGTTTCTTCTTCAGTCTTCAAAGTTAGCTTCAAATGCGAACTTAGCAACGAGACGACGACTCGACGATGCACGAGCTTTGGCGCCAAAACTTGCTAACTTCCCGCTTTTCACAAGCAGTTGGCAAGACACACGCATGTTGCCGATGTGAATCTTAATTTTTAATAAAAGCTAGCTAAATTCAAACGAAGACCTGAGAAAATCGTCCAGTTTTGAAAATGTAAAATCAACAGAGGCCATGACCCATATACACTGTAGTGACGTAGCTTGTATGCCTTTATCGGGAATTACAGTATGTCACGCAGCCAATATGCAATCAGAAGGAGGGTTATATCCACTTTGTTTTAGAATCTCCTCTCCGCTCTCTGATTAACTACTGGACATTTCATTATCAGAATTAGAACCACGTTCTGATTCGAACTGGTAAGGCTCCATTTCAAAATAAAAAATATATAGAAAAACTGAAGAACCTGAAATTTTCGAAAGGCACAGAGTTCTTGAAAAGACAGAAGGCACTCCATGTATGCCCAACAAACGAGTCCATGACCGTGACGTCATTGAGGCAAGTTTTCAAGATGGCGGTCCCACGTCCTAAAATTTAAAACTTCTAAGGGCTGGTTTGTAAAACTGGACACAGATAGGATAAAACTTTGTCGAATTTCGTAAACAAGGGCTTCAAGTGCTTCATTTTAAGGTAATATGTTGCTGACCGTCAAGCTTGAGTATGGGATAAGATCAAATGTGTAGAGTTTTACTCATGCTTTGATCTGGTTTGATCACAGAATAAATTCCCATCTACTTTCCATGTTTACAGGATATATGGTTAAATGTGAAATTTAAGAAACTACGATTTACCATTTCTAACAACAGAATTAAAAGAACATAGTAATTAAGTTCAACATAAAAGGCAAAGCATACACATTCACTTTTACCTGTTCTGTTATAAGACATTCACTGTTACCTGTTCTGTTACAACACAATCATCGTTACCTGTTTCGTTATAAGACATTCGTTGTTACCTGCCCTGTTGTAAGACATTCATTGTTACCTGTTCTGTTATAAGACATCCATTTTTACCTGTTCTAAGATAATCATTGTTACCTATTCTGTTGTAAGATACTCATC
>JANRMR010029673.1:0-14958 GCA_025434825.1 Bergia sp. 'catenularis' | reverse complement strand
CTCTTTATTTTTCTCTTTCCACCCAAAAAAATGAGCCGGCTCGCAGGCTATAACACTCACTGTTAACAATTCGCAACTCTAGCTTGGGCTACCTGTGGTATAATGTCTAATTTACAGACCAACCTATCTTTTCGGAAGGACACTGTATAATTTCAATTCCTGGACACAGGTCGCAGAGTTTTTCTTTCATACTGGCAAGGGGTTCCGATGCAATGATGCGAACTCTTTTATCTGCACCGTTTTCTCGCAAAATATCCGCCATTACACGAGTGAACTTGCCAGTCCCCGCGCCCAATTCTAGTATGGTCAGTGCCATGTTTCCCGAACTAGTAGCGTTCAATATGCCAAGATTCTTTAGCAAATACTCCACTGATTCGCGAGTGTATGAGGGTCGCACACGATTGTAGAGAGTCGACTCAGAAAATCCTTTCTTGGCAATGTGGTGAACTTGACTTCCATCACCTCCATCGCTCAGGGAGGACGAGTTTCTGACATTACCTGTAATACCGGGAAACATCGCAATGAACCAAGGAAAGTGTCTCTGAAATACTCCAAGACAAATATTCTTACAGATAAGCAACTGCACTTTGTGCATATCTGAATGTGTCCAAAGAAATCTCGTATATTTTCTCCATGCGACAGACAGTAGGTGGTCACGTGATAATGCTGGTAGACACAGGCAGCCCAAGCTTTTAATCAGATTTACACTGTATGTAAGACTTTGTATGGAAGGTACAGTACTTACAGAATTATAAGACTTTGTATGGGAGAACAACGGCCTTAGTGTAACAGCAAAGTATATAGGTTGAAATGATACAAATAAAGCTCACTTACCGCCGTTGTCACTTCAGTGTGTCTGTACGTACGTAGTTTGGGGGCCGTTGGGTGTCATTTGGGGAATTTGTGGGTTTCGGAGTTTCTTTCCTTCATACGGGTGTTTGTGTTTTTTCGTAAACCGTTTTGCATATTTTTGATAGTTGTGCAAAATAACAGCCTAAAAAAACCTTTTCGCGTAGGGAGCACACATGAATGAGTTGGCTCATAGTTCTTTTCATTTGTTTCAGTAATCTTGGTTCTTTTATACTTAAAAGTATAATTCTGATATGAGACAGCTCCCAGTCAGAGAACAAAAAAGCCCGCCAACAACCACATATATTAAAACTGTTGAAAGAAAACCTTGCCGTGCCAAATTTATCTAATAACTGTCTGTATGTCTTGCAGAGACTTTTTGCATATCGACAAAGTCAACAAAAAGAAATTGCAAACCAACTGATCTCTACTAGTTTCAAATTCTGACATTGAGAAATAATTCTATGTTCTTAATTTTAAACTTCTTAGAAGCAACTCTAATTTCCCTAATGCGTGAAAATTCCTAGTTATAGATTTTGTCCACTTTTAATATTTCAGTCTATTTCACCTTTTAACCATTTATTGTTTATTCCATTTAAGATTAACCTTTAAATTTAATCTTGTTATAGAACACATAACCTTTGACTAGAACTTCCGCTCTTTTCTCAGTATAATAAACAACTGCCAGAACTTAGTTAAAATGGCGCATTTTCCCAATTTCTTCTTCAGTGTGTGAATTGCAAATCAATTTCAGGGTGGTAAAGGGGTTTTACGTGACCCGTTATCAGGGGCAACAACAAGCCCGTGATCCGTTATGGGACAAAAAATATATCCGTGATTCGTTATGAACAAGCCTGTCGTGAAACGCTTAATTTGCCACAAAAATCGCTCGTGATTCGTTATCTTCGTGGGTTTTTCTTCGTGCCTCGTGAAGACAAGTTAAAAATTTAAGCGTCGTGACTGTTACGCAGTACTTACAGATCAGCCCCAATCCGATCTGTCAGATCTGTCTAATCACGCGGCCTGTCAGGGTTTCTCATCTTTTTTCATCTAATACTAGAAAACACACTTCCTGACACTTTGTATGTCACTTGCTGATTCTCCGCTAAAACGAGTGTTGCGAACGTGACTGCAAGTGATTCTTCTAATACATCATTGGACTGTTGTGACATTTTTCCACCACTGCAGCAGATGAACTAAATATACATTATCTTAAAACAGCAAACAAACAATCGGACGGTATACAGAGTAATCAACCAAAAATGCGACTCATGTAAATGCCATTACCTTCCTTAGTCCTGTTTAATTTGTTACGAGGCCTAATTTTTTTTTGTGTTCCGTTTTGGACATGATGCGTTATAGTGCCCCAAATGGGCAGTGATTCGTTATTTCGGACCCCCCTTTACCAACCTGTTCTTTTGTCTTCTCCCAAGCCAAAACCCCGCAGTCAGTGAAGAAGGAAAGCGCTTCCAACCATTTGGAAAGAGTTAGCATAGTCAAAAAATACCCGTTATACTGCAAAAATAATTTGCTAATGAAAATTATTGCCTTTATAGCGTTCAGTCTTCTTCTACAGATAAATGACGCCTTCAAAACATAGTCGTTCCGTTCGCATTTTGTATGGTTATTACCAGCAAGAATTTCAGTTGCTTGGACTTCAATGTCTGCATTTCTTTTCTTGAATGTGAAGTCTCAATGTCTGAGGTGCTTCCTTTTTTTGATCTCAAGCGAAACGCCAGTCAGGGACAAAGAAAGCATCCTTATTAACAATGCCAAACGCAAAATTCCAAATGGAACTGATATTTTCGAACTGGTTTTTTTTCAACACAAGAGTCAGTCAGTTTGATAGACATGATAAATGTAAGGAAAGTGCCGAATGCCTTCGACGATTAAACACAATTTGTGATAGTTTTGAATCTTCAAAATTTTTTTTTTATCCGTCTCATGTATTAAATCCTTTACACTGTTTGCAACAGATTATTGATTTCACTTTTACTCCTTCCACATTGAACTGCGAGATCAATACGTTTTGTTGCTGTTGCTCAGTCACCAGAATTCAAATACAGGATTCATGTTTTTCGCCACAAACATAATTTACAGTCGAGTTATTTCAGTGATAAGTGTAATTCAAGATTTAACACATATTTGCATTAGCATTGTTGTATATAACAAACTTTAACACTTTAGTTAAGTTAAACTAAATTAAGTACGACAGATCTACAAATAAATTCTAATATCTTGTAATATCCTTGGCAATTAATCTTCTTTTTGCACATTTCCCAGTTCTATTTGTCCACCGCCAAGTGGATTAAAACCGACTCTAGACTGACTACGACAGCACAAAAAGACTTGTTTGATTCCCTGGCGATAGGACGGTAAGAATATGAAATATATTACTGGGTTAAATCCATGAAATATATCGGGAAAAGGATATACAATATAATAAAACGTCAGTGTAGCACACCGATTTGACACCAGTGAGTATCTATAAATAACATCCGCAACTTGAAAGGTGCCATATGTGAGTAAGAGTGCTACAATTATAGTTATGAACATTGTTGTTAAACGGATGTTTTGTTTTCTTCTCCTTATGGCTTGCAACGTAGAACTCGAATTTCCAGGTATCTTTTGTCTCATTAACTTGGCAACAATCACGGGATACAGGACCAACATGAAAAGAAATGGGAAGGCGGCAAAGAGTACTAGTAGAGTAATATTATAGATCAAGAGACGCCTTCCACTCATGTTAAGTTCACACGTCGTGCTTTCTGGATTGAAAGTAAAGTAGTAAAGAAGTAGACAATGTACTGCCATTGGAAGAAGCCAGGTAAAGAGTAGTAGGAAAATACGAGTTTTTGAACTCTCTAGTCTGGCTCTCATTGGGAATACTACTGCGTAAAATCTATGGACTGTAATAATTACAAGACTGGACATCGACACTCCAACGGAAACGTTTGTAAGGAAACCTAGTAATTTGCATAATGTTGTACCAAGGATCTGTGTTAAGGTAGGTGTGTGTAACAAGACATTTCCTAACAATGAGAAGGTGGGTTGGAATATATCTGAGACAGCCATGTTAACTGCAAAAATATTTGTAGTTATTCTTAGGGTCTTGTTTTTATAAATTATCAAAATTATCAAAAAATTCCCTATAAAGGACGTAACGCTGCACACTATACTCGAATAAAACCAGTAATCAATGACAACAGCCCAAAGAAATCCACATCCATTTTTTGTTGTGTTCGGCTGTGTGTTGTTGTTTGTCATCTTTGAATGTTTTCCTTGTTACCACTTCAACGAATTCTGTGTGTCTCTTGTGACTCTTCGTATTTCTTCGTATCTGCAAGGAATATAATTCAAAAAAGCCAGTGATCGAGCTACTCTTCGCCAAACTAAAATATGTTTTGTAGCTTAAGAGATAAAGCAAGACATGCAGTCCAGTAGGGTTTTGGAAACATAAATTATCACAAAAATCGGTTCACAACTGAGATATTTTACCGTGAAACGAAGAATGATATTTATTTGAAAATTATAAATTAAATAAATTATTGGAAAATCGGCAAATAGATGTTCTGTTTAGCTATACTTTGTGAAGGCAATGAAGTTTAATAATTAACTGCAAATGCTTCAGCTTGTTGGCTATTAAAATGTTCCTCAAATGTTACGAAAGGCTACAATAAAAGAGGAAACTCACCCTTTATCTTGCTTATTTTTCAATTGGATAATAAATTTTGATACCTGCCTCTTGGACTCAACTCAACTGTGTCTTTGATCGCTGGCCTCTGTTTCCTCTTCGCCAATTTGCAGCACGATTTCATTTAAGCGCTCTCTTTTATACCTAGATCAAAACAAACTATATAGAGACAGAGGAACCAGGCAACAACCGTTGACCATCTGGATCTGTTAAATTAGGTGTCGGTAACTTTATAACTTGTATAATGTATTATTAATACTACATTTTGGGGTATAACTAAAGATAAGACAGTTTTAAATAATAAATTGCTTGTTTCAACTTTTGTTTCGGAAAAAGAACAGCGTCTGGAATGATTCGTAAGAATAAATTTTCAGATTGATGCAAGAATAACAACGACTTGGCAACTTTTGGATGTTTTGAAAACCTTTTGTGGAAAATTTGCTAGATGATATTTAGTTCACCAGTTAATGATGGATCACATCAGATTTTTATTCTTTGCAAATGGAAGTGAGTTCCAAACATTTAAACTGAAGATATCCTGCTGGAAATCAGCATATCTCAAGAAATAACATAACTGAATACAAAAGCATGTGCAAAAAAAAGAAGACTGCATTAAAAGCTCTTTGTGGCAGCTGTTCCAGATGATCGGCTCTTGCGTGCTAGGAACGCCCGACTGAATTGATCATATGGCACCATCCCAGAGGAACGCGCGCAAAAATGATTTTAACTGAAAATGGCCGCCTTTTTAAATTTCAGTCGTCGGTTTTAAAACAGTTCTAATTACTATCAAAATTTATTATCTTTGAATACATTTATCAGCTAAAGTTGCGGATGGCCTAAATAGGATCTTCTTTGTTGAATGTAATTTACGAGGCCTTGTCAATTTAATAGTTCATTTTACGGAATTTGTTTCTTCAGCAAAATAAGAAAACAACAGCGATCGTTACTAATCTCCTTTGGGTCCTTTTGGGCAGACCTGAAAGCGCGCGCTGATTGGCTTAGTCCAAACACGTGATAAATGTCCGATCACCTGGTTAACACTGCACCTAAATTTGACGAAAAAAATCGTGCACGTTAAATATTTTATGCAGATTTTCTGTTGGTGGGCAGCTTCAATATAAATCGCTGTTCAATGCAAAACATGGCGGAGTTCAGTTCTTTAGAAAACAAACCCAGGACGTTTCAGCATGCTTACCTCACTTCCTTTTTCGCTTTTGCCTAAATTTATATGCTTTATACATTTTTTCTTGGGTTTAGAGGGTTTGATTGAACGATGAGAGGCACCCCTGGTTCTGCCACATCAGTGGTACTTCCCCCATCTCCCCTCCCCCCCCCCCTAAATACTAGAATGCAATACTCCAGATCAGAACAGGCCTTTTGTGCTTGTTAAGGTCACACTCCCTGCTCTCTGGAATGTAATGGAGTAGTATAGAAGTGGACAATGCACCAAAGTTGGAAGAAAGCTGAGGTGCAAATGACACGAGTCTTACAGTCGGGCTCTCACGGGGAATTATCTCATTTTAAGGTAACAATACCCATGTATATAATATTGTAGTTAAGAGCTGGACAATTTACTGCAATCGGTAGCTATAGGACCCAGGTACACAAGAGCAAAATATCACGGACGTTTCTACTCTCTAGTCCCGCTGTCATTGGGAATACCTTTGCGTAGAATCTGTAGATTCTAATAACTACCAGGCTCTTTATAAAACAATGCGTTTTGCACTTCTAAAGATTCTGCGTATAGTAAGCTTAATCCTTGATAGGCTGTATACGTTTCATCATATGTTTTCAGCCATTAGGCAGTTTTCAGAATAAAGCCAAACTTTGGTAACGCAGTCATAGAACCTCCATCATTAGAAATGTTTACCTTAATGAAGTAAGAAAAATAGTCTGAAATCACTCCTTGACTTAACTTGCAGCAGACCTTTCAGAGTACTTTGTAATATTCTTCATGTTTGCGAATTAAAAGTATGTTAAGCTTGAAAGTTTCAATACTCCAGACTGACAGTTTAAAAAATCATTGGAAATGAACCTCCTACTGGTTCTTAAAAGAAAACAGTCAAATAATTACAGTTCTCAGTGTCTCGGTTTAGGATAATCAAAATATATCTTTCAAATTACATAATTCTGCACACAATGTCCATGTACAACGAAACTAATGCTCGAAAAACCTACAACATCAAACTCAAGAAATACTTCTAATTTTCATACTTTCAAACACGGCCTATGAAATCACTCATATGCCTATAATTACGTTATTCTAGATTTTGTTCGCATGTTTGTGATCTTTATTAGATATGTCAGCACCGGCATAGAGCTTAGAGTAAAAATTTTTCGTTTTTTGGTAGAAAGCCTTTTTATATGAACCTAGATATTCATAATAATATAATTCTTTCCTCATGACTAATTCTGAGTTATAATCATGGAATTCTTTTTGCACATGTCTAAATGAGTCGACTGATAAGTTATTCGCTGGAATAGAGAAACACTCTGGATCGTACTCAAGAAGTTCGGCTGCCCAGACAAAACCGTCAATCTCATCGAGCAGTCGCACGACGGTATGATGGGAAGAATTATCTCAGATGGCGACTTCTCCGATCCTTCCCCATTTCTAATGGAGTGAAGCAAGGCTGTGTTTTGGCACCGTTCCTGTGCGGCCTGCACCTTACTGCCATCCTCATCGACGCCGCTCAAAAAGAGGACAACACCAAAGGTGTCTACATCCGGTATCGCTCCGATGGCAAGGTCTTCAATCTTCGCAGGCTACAAGCTTCTACCAAAGTCAAGCAAGAGCTAATCCGTGAACTGCTTTTTGCAGACGATATGGCACTTACGGCCCACAGCGAAGAGGATCTCCAACAGCTCACCGAGCAGTTCACTTCTGCAATCTCTCGTTTCAGGCTCACAGCAAGCTTGAAGAAGACAGAGGTTATGTGCCAGCCACCTCCAGTACAACCCCATTGCGAGCCATCAATCACCATAGGCTGTCAAGACCGTCGACCGCTTCACTTACCTTGGTAGCATCCACTCCAACGATGCCCGACAATTGGTAACGAGGTTACCAACAGAATCAACAAGGCAAGTGTAGCATTTGGGCGACTTCGACACCCTCGGACACCGAGTCTTTTCACGAGGGAGGTCTGCGATTATCCACGAAGCTCAAGATTTATAATACAGTCGTTCTCAGCTACTTAATCTACGGATGTGAAACATGGACCACCTACCGCAGCCACATCAAGGACTTGAAATGCTTTCACCAGCGCAAGCTGCGCTCACTCTTAGGCGTCCGCTGGTAAGATCACATACCAGACGTAGACATCCTAGCTCGCGCAAACTCTACCAGTATCGAGTCCAAGATCGTAAAGGCTCAGCTGCACTGGGCAGGTCATTTAGTCCGCATGCCCGACTACAGGCTACCAAAACGAGTCTTCTACTCTGAGCTTGTTCGCGGGAAACGCACCAAAGGCGGCCAAAGAAAGCGTTACAAGGACAATCTCAAGCGCTACTTAAATCTTCTGGGCGGAACGTGTAGAAGCGTCACACGCGAAGAAGCTCGCTCGCCACGAGAGGCAACGCCAGCGTGAACGCCAGCAGCCCCAGCCGGACAGCCCTTTTGTATGCGACACCTGTGGTCGAGTTTGATATGCTAGGATCGGACTTATCAGTTATAAACACAGACGCTAATCCGATATGCTGGAAATCGTCATCATCGTAGAGCGATGGACAACACAACAACAACTCTTGTATAATTGAAAAATAATGCTTCAGAAATAACTGGATTATCGTGTTAACAGTACAACATGACAACAACAAGAGCTGTGAAATTTTTTCGGCCAAATTTAAAGAATACATACCTTTTATAAACACATTGAGTGAAGTGTCGATAATGAAGTGTAAAAGTTGAATGCCGTTTCTTGACAGGGCTTTAATCAAACGTAATGGCGATCGTACTCTCCTATTTTTCTTATGGAATGAGTATGTTTCCTGTTGCGCATATCTTATGAAATAAAAATGAATAGCCGCTACCGCTTCATCGAAATGGTGTCTGACATTTGCGTTTTTAAGTACTTGAAAGTGATCCTAATAAACACATTAGAGCACTTCAATATAAAACGGTCTGGGGTTTTTTTTACATATTAGTTCATAATTATGAACTTACATATTAGTTCAAAATTCATTCAATTCTTAGTGAAAAGTTGTAATGGAAATACTAAAAAGTGTTTCAAGAGAGAGTCCATGTAAAAACTATGCAGGTGAGTTTACAGTGCACTTCTCTTATTTTAAATTCGTCACACTGGTACCTTTTCAGTTACTCATTACCACATGTCCAGTGGTTTGTCTGAAATGTTCATGGTTTCAAGGAACGTAAGTCAAAATTCTGAACCCATTAAATATTGATAAGTGGTCAAGAACATTGCAATAATTACCTACTTTTGACCGTTGTAATTCTTCATACGTGTGGCTGCAATAAACAGCCATTCACTCTTTTTTATAAGAGCGTCTAATTTGGGGGCTGAGGCTGGAAGTTTTTAATTATTTTGAGGATATCAGCCTCAAATGTTCTTAACATGTTCTTATTCGTTTACGAATGGGTACATATACTTAAACTTTTATTTTCCATTTACACAAGCCAACCCAAAGTGGAAATATAACAATTTGTAACTGCGCTTTTTAAAATGTTCTTATTAACCACAGAGACATTTGTTGTATGTAGGGAACAGTGCCCCTACCGCGATCAAAGTAAAGTAATTCAGTGTTTTCTTAAAATATGTACAAGTGTCAATAGTTGCCTTTGTGTATCAACATTCGGAGTAGCCATCAGGTGATGTTGCACGAGCATTGGGCATTATTTTACAGCTTAAAATACAAATTATCTCCACTGAATACAGTATTGTAAAACAAAAAGTTCTCTACGTATCCCCAGCCTGAAATTTTGGGATATTTTCAGCCTCAACGTTCTTATAAAAATGGTTCTTATAAAGAAAAAGACTGTAGGTACAAGTTTATTTATATTTAAACTACTGTCTTGGTAACATAGATTCGATACTCTACTAGACTTGCTTAAAAACATGAAACAGCTGACAAATATATTAACTAAAGTTTCAGTGCAGAGAATTGGGAACGGCTCGACCAGTTTTCCCTTGAAGGTCGCTCAAACACACTGAAAACCTCGCAACACTGCAGCATGTCGAATCTTATTAGAATCGTTAAAAAAGGGGGTTTTTTACGGTTGTGTGGCAAACTTAACCGCTATAACAATGTCAACGTGATTTTACCTCTCAGAATTTGCACCAGAAACATTTCAAGCCACCTAAAAGGCCGTTTCAAGACTTGAAACGTGAAGTCATCAAGTGTTTTTCATTTCGTATTGGTTTGTTTGAAGTGGAGAAGAAAACTTTCACAGTTTACTGGTCCACTGCGGATCGGCCTGGCTTTTGCCCTACTGATATATAGGAAACACAGGATGAAAGACTCATCGAAGACCTACAAAGTATGAAACACGACAGTTTCTCAAAAGCGACAATCGTTAAACAAAACAGCTAGGGGATGTTACGCCGCAAAGTGTAACAACTGACGCAAAATGTACGAATAATTGAGGTAATTAGATAACTTTATTTCAATCCAACCAGCAGTAGTCTGGAAATTTTTATAAACCATTAAATTCATAATATTATAAAAATTATAATATATTGCTAGCTATCTGGCACAGAACGTACACAAATATACCAATTACAAGCTTGGGCTGCCTGTGGTCAGACGGCTGTGAAAAATGTTCACAAAAATTTTTAGCATCACAGTAAATTTTCAAATATGTCCAAACAATCATTATTCAGTGTTATTCGGAAACTTTGAGACACATTGCCAAAGCTTATCATTTTAAGCACTGGAATGGCAAAATTAATCAGTTTAGCATGAGCAGCTTTAGTCCGCGATAACATTAGTTTTTCGTCTGTTAGGCAAGACTTTCATGGCAACAGTCGTTGCACAACATTTAAATAAGGTTTAAGTTATTCAAGCTATAAATCGCACCAAATATGATTACTACGCAGAGATACTTCACAAAGGCGTAGATATATTTCAAAATTGGAACAAGTTCAACAATTTTGCAAGTCTAACAAACGGAAAATACTTAATGGCGCCAACTCCCCAAGAGCCAATATTTTTCCTTTTGGAGTGCTGCCTGTTTCAAATAACAAATTTTGCACAGTACATTTAATCTATTTCTACTTTTTAATCCTGCAAAATTTCCCAAAAGGATAAAGAGTAGCTTGCGAGAAATTGTGACACTTTGAAGATGTTGCCAAATAGTTGTGATTGCTAAAGAAACACAAATGCAGGATTCTGCACATCTTAGACGAAAATCGCAATAATTAAAAAAAACCTGGTTGAATATAATTGGAAGATGTAGTCTGTGCTGATTTGAACTTGTGTTGGACCCAATTGTAAAAGAAACAGCGCAATTTATGAAAGGGATTTATATTCTCTATATAAAAATATTAATAATGACAATACATTTTATTACAATTTATAATTTTAGCAAGTATTTTACTTAAAAATGTTGTAAATTGCAAGTATTCTCTGACACTTGATTTCATCAGCCGTATTTAGCTGTATACGTACATGTATGACAAAGCCACAAATAATTTCCTTTAGGTTACTGTACTCATTCTGGCACATTTCCCATTTCTATTTGTTGCCGCCTGGCGGATTGTATCCTGACTCGGTAAACAGACGAAAACAGCAAGAGAAGATTTGTTTGATTTCCTTACGATACGACGAACAAAATACAAAATATATCACAGGGTTAAAGGCCGGAAATAAAGCGTAAAAAAGATATGTAATGGAATTAACTTTTTCTATGACACATAAGTATGATGAAGGCTCGAAATAATGAATGACATACACAACTTGATAGGTGCCATAGGTCAGAAAGAGTGCTACAACTATAGTTATGAACATTTTTGTTAAACGGATATTTTGTTTTCTTCTTATGATTTGTGACTGAGAACTTGGGGTGCCAAGCACCTTCTGTCTTATTAACTTGACAACAATCACGGGATGCAGGATCAACATGAAGAGAAAAGGAGGGGCGACAAAGAGTGCTAGGAAAGTGATAATCCAGATCTTGAATTGCTGATCGCTAATGTTATGGTAACAATTCCCATGTTTATGAGTATAGTAGTAAAGATCTGGAAAATTCACTACAATCGGTATGAGCCAGGTACACAAGAGCAAAATAACACGGACTTTTCTGCTCTCTACTCTAGCTCTCATGGGGAATACTACTGCGTAGAATCTGTAGAATGTAATAACCATAAGGCTCAGCATTGACACTCCATAGGAAGTGTTTATAAGGAAAACAAACAGTTTGCATAATACGCTGCCAAAGGCCTCAGAGACGTGGAGATCAATAAATTTACGATATGACAAAACAAAAGGAAACAAAGTCAAGGCAGGCAAAAATAGATCTGAGACGGCCATGTTAACTATGAAATAGTTTTGTCATTCTCAGTTTCTTGGTTTTATAAACAACCAATATAACAAAAATATTTCCCACAAATGACGCAACACTGCACACTATCAATGAGTAAAAACAATACTCGGAGACAATTTCCCAGTTGTGTTCGGTTGTGTGCCATTGAATGCCATTCTTGAACGTCTCACTTGCTATCCGCAGTCAGTTCTCCACTGACTCTTCGTTGATTTTAGTATCTGCTCTGATAAAGTAGAAACAGCAATTTAGTTGAAAAAAAGTGACTCGCAGTTGTTCATTAAATCAGTATGACTTGTAATAACATTAAGATAAAAGGTAAATCCGTCTAGCAACGGTTTGAAAACACAAATAAACACCACGAAACTTGATACCTTTCAGTGGTTTTTCCACCTGCTACGTTCACACGGTACCGGACGAATTTCCAACCCGTTAAAACTTCGTACGTTTAGGGGTTCCGTTTACACGGAACACCCTTTTTTATTGATTCTCAGAAGTAAAGACTGGGTAGAAAATTTCCATCATCACCAAAAATCGCTGTTCCATCTCCGTTTTGATAGTACATTACATTTTTCCCAAAGAAATCTTCTATTTTAAACTCAGGGTTGTATGGCGGTGGTCTCTCTTCATCATTATTTCCACAAAGAAAATAACATTCTACTTTGACTCTAAACGATTTGTGGAAGCTTGTAGTTTTTTCATCGTATCTAACGGAATCTGTCTTCTCAGCTCTACCATGTTTGGCAAGTTGCTTTTAGCCTCTTTTCGGTATTTTGATCTAATAGAGCTTTTCATGTCATGATACTTGTCAACCTCTGAGAGAATATTATGAAATTCATCATCAGAATTCTTGTTATATTTACTTTTGCCTCACAAATAGATACTGTTTGTTCAGTTCATACTTACTGACTTTATAAGAAATTTTCTTAGCTGAGGCACCAATTATCACACTCTTAATTCCACATAAGAGTCGTACCGCACTCAACGAAGCACTAAGTGGCAGTCTCACACTTGTTAAGAGAAGTTCCTATCCCTGAACTACTTAAAATAAACGAAAGAGTACCTGTTGATACGCTAATCTTTGATAGAATATCAGGATATCGTTTATACTTTTTTCATACATTTTCATGTTTAACTTCCTTCTCAATACTTTCCAAAACTTCCCAAAATTTTTGAAGACGAAAACTTTCTCCATCTTTTGAAATATACGGAGTATTCACTACATCATTATTATTTTTTAGATAATTGTGGATAGATAGCATTGTACTCTTCCATTTTAAATATCACCAAATTTTTAAACTGTATATGATTTCCTTTCCATTAAAATCTGGAATCTTGAAGTTTTCTTTTTCTATTCTCAGTGTAAAACTATTTATTATACGCTCATTAGATTTAATCGATACGTTTGAGTATGAATCATCTTTACTTGGTGCGATGGCTAACATTAATATTGAGATGGGCTTACGCCTGTAAATTCGTTGTTCACAAATTAGGAAGAACGAGATTCGGTCAAGCTACAATATATCAGATTTTTTTTCGTCACCACTAATATTTACAGAGCTAAAAAGTAAAATGTGGTAAAGGGCTTGGAATATTGAAATTTTGTGATAATTCTTTTGAAACTCTAACTTTTTCATCTTGTGTGTTAAGAGTCATATAACCTAGCTAGATTCATTTCAACGCTAAGGTACTCCTTTGTGGTTCCAAGCGAAGCTAAAATAGCCAGTGACACTCCCTTTTCGGCAATATCATCATTGTCATTATCGTTTTATATATATAACTATAGGTTTAGATTTTAGTTGGGGTTTAGTCTCTTCAATAGCTGTAGTCTCGTCTTCAACATTTACAGTTACATCAGCCATATAATCTTCAACAATAGACATTTCTTATTTGTGAATTATGTTCTTAAATGGTTACTTCTGGAATCTCCAAATAACAGTGATAAGGATATCGCAAGCAGAAACATAGTCGGGAATATTTATGTGATTTTAGTAGCTCCATAAATTTCTTACGCATCTCAGTTTTTAAACCCCCTCCCAAATTTCCAAAACAGCATTTTTGCGGATATTTGAGAAGGTGAGTGAAATGCAATGATACAACCCACATTTTCACGGAAAGCTTTACTAATACTGGTTAGCTGCTGGGTTAGCACCCATACACTCAACCCATGATGTCTTCTGGAAAACGCTAAATCTATAAAATCTATGAATTTATTAGATCTTTGCTTCAGATCCTTCGAAACTGCGCAATCATCAAGAATAAACAATGTATTCGTACCGGAGAATAGTTCCATAATGTCTTTTAGTAATTCATTAATCGTATCAACATCATCAGCGTCTGGTGATAACACTATGAACTCTTTATCACCTTCTGCGAATCCACTGTATGTCTTATTTTTAGCATAGGTGGGTCAGATCAAGACTATATAATCAAAAACATATCGTAACGGTCCGCGCAGCTGATCTATAAAATATTTAGTCTTACCACAATTTGTGGGTCCAGTGGTAATAATACAATTAAAGGAAATTTTATCTTGCAATTCTTTCATTTTGTATTATCACATTATGTTCTTAATACTTAATCGACTGCAAGGTTGACTTCCCTATGGTGGCCATTGACGCCATAGCGATTTTCCAGTTATAAGCAACATTTTAATAAAATTATGTAAAAAATAAATGAAAATTAAAAATAAATATAAATACAAAAATAAATAAATAGATAAATGAAAAATAAAATAAATAAAAATAAAATAAAATAAAATAAATTTAAAATTTGAAAATAACACATTGGTCCAACGACGCCATTAAAAAAACGCTTCGTGGCCCATTGACGCCATAGCCCGCAGCATGAAAAACATATTTTTGTTCAGAGTCAAAATCTGAAAAGTTTTCGGGGAAGCATGGCCCAAACCCCCCTACAA
>JANRMR010029562.1:0-11419 GCA_025434825.1 Bergia sp. 'catenularis' | reverse complement strand
TCAACCCATAATAGGTAAGCCTTCCCGCACGGTACCAAGCTAACAATCATTTTTACCTCAACCCATAATAGGTAAGCTTTCCCGCACCAATTCACATGATTAGGAATCAGAGCTCACAAATTGCCACGCAGTAGAAAGCATTCCACTAATTTCCATAGCAATAATTAATTTAATTACTGTTGCTATAACAGCCTATTTTGGTCGCCATCTTGGATTTTTGATATTTTTTCTAATTTTCTGAAAAACTGATGGATTAACTCAAAAACATCAATGTATTATTGAAAACAGGGTACGTTATTTGAAATCTAATCTTTGAGAGACAGAAGCCATCCCCGAGTATATTTAGAACGTATTGTCATCTCTTTCGAGAAAAATATAAATCTATGATGTCAAAACAGAAGACATCTTTGTTTTTATAATAACAGCAAGACTCTCATTATAGGGATCGAAAAGACAAGATCAAGAACTTGGAAACTCTGGACCACTTCCTTAAGCCAAGACAATATCTTTCCTCGTCTTATAGATATACTGTATGTTTGAAAAACTAAGAAAAATAAATCTCTTCTAAACTTACTTGTATACCGACAGATGTTGAACTGTTGATTTCACATGACTTCCACTAGGCAGTATCACAGCACATTAGCATTGCAAAATTGACATTTGCATTTCATCTTCAACGATGCGCTTTGATCTTCTTAAATGCTAAAAAAAAAATGAATGACACACCGTGTTATTGCGAGGTCCAGCAGCACTTTGATACAAGGGATTACGAACGTTTCTGGATTTGTTTACATTAGTGTTACAGACCCAATTTTGTTAAAATTAAGCCTTCACTGCAATCTTAACTGGAGAACAGCCTTAGCATTATTTTCAAATCATCGTTTCAGTGGCAATTTTTCAGTTCTTAGTTCAGTTTTTTGCGAAGCAGTTTTACCAGTAAAAATTGTTTTACTACAAACTTACTTTTTTTTTATTATTTTTTACTTAGCAATTCATTAGGAGTACAATCTTTTTTACCAGTTCAATAAAGTCTTTTAATAGCACATTTAATTACACACACCATCTCTGACAGTTAAAAAAAGCTTACCTTTGTTGCACCGCGAGTCAGTCAGTAGACGTCATGCTGAAATTACACTATACTATTATGGTATTTGTGTTAACAGAGTCACTTAGTGTTAGTACATAAACCTTCTAATTAAAAGTAATAACAAATTTACTCAAAGATGCTACAGTGAAAGTATATGCTTTCTTCAGAATTTTAAATTAACAGCTCAAACGCTAACTTTTTCTGAATTAGTGTTATTGGACATTTACTGTGAACATTCTAAAAGTAATCGCATTTTAACAGCACTGATTAAAACTATGTCATTCACGTCTTTAAAATTAAATATCCAAAGATTTCATTACAAAAATAAACAAGTACGACATTAAATACTGATTCTCCTCCGTTCTCAAAGGTGTTTAGTGTTCCGATATTTTCAACTGTCATTTTTAAGTTGTACACTAACAACACTCGTTAGTTAAACTGCATTCAGACTAGACACAAAACAGTCACAGTAAATTATCCGAAATAGATATTTTGACTTTAAACAAACTTTCATTTTGATGTTCAATTGTTAAACATACCTAGCATTTTAAATGCACTCAGTTTTAGAGCAACAATAGGAAATACTCTTATCCTTATCCATAACAAACACTTTTATGTCTAGTCCCAACACAGTTCTTCAGCGAGGTAATAGCATAATTCATGAACTTTTATTTATACTACTGTGTTTCCATCTTAACTCTATCTCTACTGCTCTTACAAGGGGATTCTTATTATTCCACAAAAACATGTTTTGAACGATGAACTGTTTAATGTATGTGAATGAAAAATGCCTTGGAACTGTCATACAACATAGATGGAAAGAGTATCGGAATGGGCTTTTCACTTGAAGAACCAAGTAATGTGTTTTAACACTGTTTAAATATCCATACTCTTAAATTGTTTAAAATGGGGTGAGAATCCTGGTATGATTACACAAAACAGCTTGTAAAGTTTCCAAATGCAATTAAGAGTTAAATGTGTTTGTGATTAATGAGGTGGGTGTCAAGTTATTATGGATGTACAATGCTTCATGTTAAACAAGCGTCTCTAGATATTTGATGTGCCCGTTCTTTTAAATGTTTAACATCTTATTTACCTTACATATGTATATAACAGTACTGTGTTACTTGGTCAATCCATATAAAGGTGATGTGACACAAGATAATGTAAAGCAATGTTACACACTCCACACAACAATAATTCTAAAAAATTATGTCTTGCATGAACATTGTTACAGTATCCTTCCAAATAGACCCTGTAATCTTCATAATCTAAGATTTTCGTTTTTGAAATAGATTCTGATTACCAAATACCACAGCCCATATTTTTTCTGATCATCTTTTATTTATTCTATTTAGTGGCCGAGTTTTAATGGCTTTTCTTGACAAAACTTACACACATTTCTATATTTCTAACTTATCCAATTGTACATTTAACTCCTTCTCGTCAAATGCACATTGTTCCTGCTAAGCACAAATTTCCTTAATATAGGTGTAACTAAGCCAGTTACAAGTCTACTAGTAAACACAAAATAAAGTTGGAATGTATAAAGAACCAAGCTACATTAACTGATGACAACATCTTGTACTTCATAACAAGTATTTTTTAATTATATTCATTATGAACTTACAGGAAAATCAGCAGTTGCTTATTTTCTCATACCTCACTGTAGCATCTTTAATTTAGAATAAATATTAGTTTTAAAATGACTAAAAATAGTTACCTGGCATGAGTGTACAATGCAGCAACTTTCCTTGTTGAATCGAAGTCAAATTAGCTGGGCGGCACCCCACTTTATGTTTGGAAATCCTCATTTTTTACCACTTTTAGGCTGGACAATCCTCATTTTACCACTTTATACTGGTATATTCTCAGTTTATTGTTTTTTTATGCGAGAAAATCTTCAATTTATGATGACATCAAATCAAAGTTGTTAGGTTTACAATAAAACATCCTTCCAAAGTTAAATGCAAGATTTCTTGGCAGCAATCTTAAAGTTTAGAAGTCTTTATGCTTTTGTGTTCTGTTCAACAGCTTATGATCACCCAGCAACAACAACAGTAAGCAAGGACAAAACATTCACCAGGTATTCTCCTTTTGCCTTTTCAACAGCTTCTTCATGTTTGTTCATTTCTAAGCCTTAGTCTTTCATTTATCACAAAACAAAGTTTTATTGCCAGTTTTGTCAATACCCAAGAATCCCAAAACCTAACTATTTTGTTTACTTGCCGAAAAACACAAAGTTGGAATTTTAAATCCAGCCAAATGAGGTGGAAGTTGAGTTCAGTTTTGATCAGTGAAAGGAACTGTTTGACAACACTGGGAGAAACTTTGCGTTTAAGCTCCCAGCTGTCTGATTTTTTTTTCTGCCACTGTCAGAAATTTGTTTTGGGTTGCCATCAAATAAGTCTTCCTACAAGAAGAACCACACATATCTGCACATTTGGATGTTTATCCAACCACGAAATGTACATGTATGCAAATCTGTGGCTTGCAATTGTTTAAATCTCTCTGCTGTGGTTGATCAATGGCAACCCAAAACAAACTTCAGAGTGATAGAGAAACCTCAAGGGCAACATAGCAATGTAAACAGTAGTATATAATAAAGTACAGATTGTCATTCTCAGTGATTCATTTCAAGTTCCCTTTTTTATTTGGCAGTAAGGATTCTACTTTCACTGAGGAAACCTAAAATGTTTTTCAGTTGACATCCTTCAACAGCTAAATAATTCAACTGCAGCATGATGGAACTGAATTTGCAGAGGAACCCTACCCAACAACCACTTCAATAACATGGCCGAACTCATAATTACAGACCTTTTTTGTTGACTTCTTTTACATTTATATCCATCCCATGGGCACACAATTTAACTCATTAAAAAGAGGAGTTAATTGGCACTTTTAACACAGTAGCAGGTTTTAGGGTAAGGGAAATGGTTAATACTAAGTCAGCCTGGCAGGCCCAGTCCCGGTGTTACAGCAGCAATAGCAATGCAGTTTGCACTGTTGGAATTTACAGTTTCCTTTTTCAGTTTATCTTATAGCAGACACATCATTGTTTATCTTACTTCTGAATCAGTATTTATTGACAATGTAAGGGGAAAAATACATAATACAATACAGTCTCATTTATTTCTCTGCACATCAATCATCAAATCACTGATTGGTTTCAAACACAAAATTTATTGACACACTGGCTAACACTAATACTGAGTGTTGGTCCATTCTAAAAGGTTACACGTTCTGAGCATATAAGGAAAAATAGATGCTCTATTTTAGTACAAAAATACTTGTCAATGAAACCAAAACTATATTTGGTACAAAATAGCCTATAGCAAAACTAAGTCTGTTTTTGGCCAAGGAAAAATTTAAAACTATGCCAAGTATTCACCTATACAAAAAAATACAATTTAACATTTCTTATAAAATTTAGATGCCTTCTGCTTTAATGTTACTGAGTTGGATGGGTCGACTTAATGCTGAACAACAAAAAGTTTTAAGCATGCATTTTGAAGGTTTATGCTGCAGTTTTTTTAAGTGAAAGATGCATTGTGGGAAAAAAAGTTTATGGTGTTGGCATTCACACAAAAATAATCTGATTATCATCAACACTGCATTAGTTTTATTCTTTGTTTTAAAAGGGACCTTTTACGTCTTACAGCCAAACTTGAGAAGATTTAGCTAAGTATTTTATTTGTTTTAGATGGTTTGGAAGCAAAACAACAGTTAGTGCTTTGTCTTGAATGAAAAATATTTTTAAGACAAAAGGAAAAAGACAATTTGCTCCTCCAAATTGAACATTTATACTCTTCCGTTATATTGAGCACAACTGACAAAATTTCTGTAATGATTTCACTGATAAGAAGGCCATGTAGAATGGTCTCCAATGCAAATGCCTTTTTAATGAGAAAATCTCATTAGGTGAAGGGAAGCACTACCACTTAACAAAAATGCATTTGTCTTAGAGATGACCAAGTTAAATATTGTTAAATTCTTTACACTTTAGTTTTATTTCTAAAAGACAGACTTGTGGGATCAGCTTCAACATAGGGCACTATGTTAGTAATTCTTAACCTACCTTGACTTCAAACTACCATGATCCAGTGGCACTCATGTACAAGATGAAATGATAACATGATTACGTATCCATGGAATTGTAATTTATTGTTAAGATTTAAAGTTTAACTGCACTTTCAGCTTAGCCACAAGACCAATAATTATTGTTAAGGTTTATGTTTATGTTTAGATGGGGTTATTCAATCAACAAAACAATTACATCTGTTTAATTCAAGTTTATTTGTATGAACATGTTATCACTAACAACCTGTCGAGTAATATGTAAAAGGTTTCTACGTAACACAACTTTACATATTCTTTTGTTTCAATCAAATATTTGACATCAGATATTTATTGTTTCAACTTATGTATCACAGACAGTTTAATGGGTCATTTAAATAACTGAACCTATGAATTTTTAGTTTCTTATTAGTTTAATAGCTCATATAAAGTATTACTGCAGAAAATGCACAATGATTTTATCACTTCACTTCACTGTACATATATTAAATTCAGAACCACTGATTGGAAGTAATGTAAGTTGTTAAGTTGTTACAGTTGTTTAGATTAATGTTTTTAAGAGCTGTACACATTACAGTAATTGTAACAGACATCATCTAGGTCTCAAAGAAGCTTAGTTTAGTCTTGAGATATTGGTTAGGAGAAATCAAATTACAACTTAATAATATGGCACCATTACACTTCAAATATACTGTATTTTCCTGTGCATAAGTCAACTTTTTAACACCAAAATTTACCTCAAAAATCAAACTTGACTTATACATGGATAAAAAAAACCCTATAGACCCTATTCAAAAATGGCGGCTATTTTCATATTCTTTTGTCTCTATTTAAATTAGCCCAAGTAGCCTTGTTCAGGTTAATATATTCTTTTGATTTTTTGACTGAAGAACGAGGCTAGTAGGGCTAATTTAAATACAGACAAAAGAATATTAAAATAGCCACCATTTTTTAATAGGGTCTATGACGATATGTTGACAGCAGAAGAACTTGGTGAGCTATTTGGGGAGAGTAAGGATGAAGAATTTGAAGGCTTTTAGAATGCAATTAAGAAGCTTTATTTAAACAGCTCCTTCAGGAGCCACCAAATATTGCAAAAGAAATGACCACTGTGACTACTGTTGTTGTTTTTTCTGTGTTGTGTTATTTATTGCTGAAGATTTTTTAACTGTAAATTGGGCATAAATTCAGTATTTCTGTTGCTTGATCTTGTTAAATATGGGGATAGACTTATACATGGAAATTTAAAAAGTTCCTGTTTTCTGCTACAAAAGGGGGAGTTGACTTATACATGGTATTGACTAATACACAGGAAAATATGGTAATCTAGTCTTTTTAAATGTGTTTGACATTGCTTAATCTTTTAGAACAAAATAATGTGTCAATCATTTCATTTTATGCTTCAAATGATTTGCAAATTGTCAAGATAATTACTGAGGCATGATTTGTTGACATCTCAGTAACATCTTTAAAATGATCTGAAATCATCTGAACATTTTTTAAGTGTGACAAATAAAAATACGTTAAGGAGGTTTACATTTACAAGTACTCATTCAGATTGATACTTTATCATTTCATTAATTTAGCAGAAGGCTCTACTTTTCACAATTATTCATTATAACATGTTTTTCAGAATTTAAACACACAGGCATATGAATACTAACATTTAAGCCTTGGCCAGTATAAAAAATTGTCAGACTGTTTATATATAAACATAAAATAAGTACGAACAATGAAATGGTACAGTAATTTGTAAATTGCTTGGGCTCCCTCAGGCCCTGTATTAAAAGCTCAAATTACATGTGGCCAAAAACAGGCCCGTAATCTTTTAGTTCCACAAGAAGCTTAGTAAGGTTGAGTTGCTTCTCTTATCACTCGCTTGGGTGTGCGGGACGGTGGGGCCTTGAAAGTTGTAACAGGTTGAACACGAGCTGGCGCTAAAACAGGAAGTTTATATTCACTTAGCACTATACAGAGTCTAATTTACATGCAGAATATGAGAAAAGAATTTTAAATTATTTTAAAAATTTAATTGACTACACTTGCACATTACATAAAAAGAATAAATAAAATTATACTAGTAATTGTAAGTAATCATATTCCAGGCTACATGTACTACAGCAGTTACTGTATATTTAATAACGAACTGCCAATTAAATCTGTATGCCACAATTTGAAAGTCAGTATGAATCAACTCTTTAATTTTAGTTTATACTGGTAAATAAAAATCTCTTTAAATTACTGAATTGTTTCATCAATAAAAAGGAAACTGCATTAAATTTATATTTGTCTCTGTAGCTCTTTAAACTGGTGTGATGAAGTAGGGGGCATTTAAATACTCTTAGTTCTTTGGATTTTGGAAAAAATCAATTTAAACTTAATTTTAAAAAAGACAAACTTGAGTATGGTTTATGATCTTATTTTTCATATTCATATTTACTCTTAAAATAATATGCATTCCAGAGGTTTTTCAAGAAAAATACACATTCAAATCTCAGTTGTGCAGTAGATGAGCAAAACTTATGGCATAAAATTATTTTGAGATTCAATTCCACAATCACACACTTTATATTTCAAAGTAACTGTTGATTTTCATCTTCTCAACCCCAGAATTTTCACCTTATTTCGTTTGAAGGTGCAGAAAAACATTACTTATTGAGAAGAAGATTCTGTGCAATTTGGTCCCGTGCAGCCCATTTTGCACTGTATTCTTCTTTGTAGCCACCCATTCATAAACTTGTTGACAGCTGGTCAAAAGTGATGTGAGAGCTGTAGTCAAAAGTGAAAACAGTTTTGTTGCAGATTTCAAAACTGCACTTTACAAGTTCAAAAACACAAATCAAAACTTGTGGACTGTCTGCCACTAATGTCTTGTTGAAGAAAATTAACTTTTTCAGTCCCTGCCAGTTTATCAACATCAAATTCCCTAACAGAAATTAGGTTGTCTGGTTGAGAGGATACAGGACTTGATCTATGCAATATGAGAACATTTCTTCAACTGTTTAAAAGGAAACGGTGGATACAGCTCAAGACAGTTCAGCAACACATTATATCATATTTGGGGTTAAATGGATTAAAAACTTCTTACTTGGACATAATATTATTATTATATATTTTTTGGATCAGTTATTTCAATATTTGGAAGGAAAATTACTAACCATATTTCATGGGTTATTTTGAAGCAAATAAGTATTCTTGGAATCAGAGAAAACTGTCAGCTTACTGCTTTCTTCAATGAGCTCAGTTAAGTTGTCACCATAATACTTGAAAACTACAACTTGGATCTCCTGACTACAGTTCTAACATCACTTCCATTGACTGTAAAACCCTGTCACATTTGGTACTGGAAAAAGGCAAAGTAGCCCTAATTTAACGTTAGCAGTACCACGAACTCCTACAGCTGCTATCAATGGAAGCCGATGGTGCACCCTTTACCCCCCTCCCTCTGTCAGTAATCTATTTTACGGGTATTTAAAGCTACACGGATCAAAAGAAAGTTGAAGCAGATGTTGGATTCACCAAGAATTGAACTGGCGACCTCCAGCTCCAAAGACTGCGCACCAACCAATTGAGTTACAGTAGTTCCTAAATAATGCACATTATGGGAATCCTCGGACACTTACCTGGATAGGTTGTTTCATATGTTTCCCCACCTTGGGCATACTCATAGTAGATTGTCTCCCTAGCCACACAAAGTTCACAACACAAATATCAGATATCACACAAGTAGCAACACCCATGACAATATGTTATGTTGGGCCATACAGTGGTTTGTAATGTCGTGTAATGATTCTTACTAGTTCATTTTATGCACTCGTGTTAGTTCCCAGTATTACACAGGTGTTTGATGCCTGTTCAAGAGGAAATAAAGGTTTTCTTTACATTTTACCTCTAGTCAGTTGTTTTTTAAAGAACAAGCTCTAAAAAACAGTTTTATGAGGAATGAGAAAAATATATACAGCATGTTCTCTACTTACCCACTTTCAGGGTATGCAGCCTCGTACTCATAACCTGGCTCATAGGTTTCATAACCCTTTCAAGGTTGAAAATGGAAAACCAGTTAAAATGAATGTATCAAATCATTTTCTAACTTAAGTACAGTCTTAATCCCAGCTCTGACCTTCACCATTCATTCTGCTCGTTTTGAAGATCAGAAGTGCTTAGAGGTGCTAGCTTATCAAAATTATAAAGTACAGAATCTCCATAAATTAGCTGAAAACATCAAATATTTCAAAATGTAGCAGGCCAAGAATTCAAATTTTCACTATTTATTAAAACCTCTGGTTGATCCTGAGGTTTACCATCATGGCCTTGGTTACATTCTAAAGTTAATCAAAATACTTTTTTTGACTTTGCGAAGTGCCCCAACCCAACTCATTAATTTTGTTTCGCTTCGCTTGAAGAGGACAAAAGTTTGGTATTTATTCTCTAAGCTCAAAATTTTAGAATTTTGGAAAAAACTGAAAACTTTCAACAGTTTGAAAATGCAGCTGGATGGAAATTAGAGATACTATTAAATAATAACACGCTATATATCAATAATTTATTAAATAAATTGGTAGTCTTGACAATACAGTTATTAATGCTGAATAGGTTATTTTAAAAACTCACACTCTTCCATGAATAGCAAACAGAAAATACAAACAGAAGAGTTTGTTTTCTTGTTTTTTAAGGGAGGGGGGAGGGGGGACAAACAAAGCATTTAAACTGCACGTTTGCTGTGGAAATCTTAATGGCAGGGGAGGGTGTGTTTTACAGTGGAAATCTTAATGGGAGGGAAGGGTGTGTTCTGCTTTAGAAACCTCAGATGGAGAGGGAGGGGCATTTGGCTATAAAAAAAACTTAGTGGTGGGGGGAGGGCTGTTTTGCTATGAAAATGTTTGCAGGAGGAAAGGACAGTCACAGGGGGAGGTGTTAAAGAACTGTGACATACCAAGTAATGCAAAAGTGGTAGATTCTTTTATAATGACCCATTCCATTAAACCAATTTGGTTTGTAATCAACTTGAATTATTTTTCTCCATTCCTTTTACTTTATTTTTCTCTTATTTAACACCAGACACACCATTACCCAAGTTAAAACCAAATTATTTATAGATTACTTCTTAGTTATATACCTTAAATTACTGACACAATAACATTTACTTATAGATTCCAGTGATTATCAACAGTTTAGTTATCTCAATTTTATTTTATCTGATAATCTACTATTAGATAAAAATGACAAATTGAAAGTTTAGTACAAATAGTTAACACACTGTGCAAACAACTCCTGGCATTCAATTTTAACAAAAAATCAATATTTTTCATCAACCATTTCCAAAGAAGAATTAAGCACTATTTTGGAATAAGTAGAATAATTCTATGCTTTAAAGCTTCTACATTTAAGAACACTAGCCAAGCATTTTAATCAAGCGTAATTTTTGAGAGTTCAACAAAAGGGAAGTATTTATACAGCTCTATTAAATTTAGTGACGACTTACGATCAATGGTGCCTCAGGCGGTGCACGTTGGATAACGTTAGGTGGAGGTGGTGGTGGTTGGAGGATGTGTTGCACACCCTATTAACAGTTAATCAAAACACACTCAAAACTTGTTTTTAACAGAAAGCTATCTTCTAGTTTAAGTTACACCGTCTTTACTCTAATTTAAGTGCTGGATAAAATTAATTATTTTTCCAGATGGCACCTAAATAGGAATATAAACAAAAAATATTTCTCAAAGTGGCGCCTAAATTGGAGGGGTGCTTAATAATTAGAATCATTTTGACACGGTTTGAATTTGCAAATTTACCATTTGACAAATTCTGAATAGCCTGCGTGCAGACGGATGAAGACTTCCAGAAAACCCCCCCCCGAAGAATAGTCCTTAACTCCGGTTTAGTTCGTATTCTGCCGCAGGCTAATTCTGAATGAATTCTGAATGAAACTGAATGTATATACCAGTTCTTAAGCAGTTAATTTTGCAAACACTGCTAATTGACTGTGAAACTTTTACCTTCGCTGAGCTGTAATCGACGAACACCTTTTTGAATAGATGTAATTTGACCCTGCAGAGTTGACCTCGCAAAGAAATCCTTAACAAAGACAACAGTATAAAAGACTCGGCACTTGCATTTAAAAAAAAGTCATTAGAATAACAAGTTACAAGGTACTTCAAAACATGCTTTGTTTGATGTCGAGAAATTTGATTTGTTAGGCCGACTTGTGTGAAAAGTATATTCAATATGCGTGGTTTTATTTGCGAGTTTCGTAGT